>JAVLVB010001109.1:2019571-2047586 GCA_032876305.1 Orestias chungarensis
ATTGGGTTAGAAGCTAAGCCTTTAGCTTGCAGACTATTGGGATAGAAGCTAAGCCTTTAGCTTGCAGACTATTGGGATAGAAGCTAAGCATTTAGCTTGCAGACTATTGGGTTAGAAGCTAAGCATTTAGCTTGCAGACTATTGGGTTAGAAGCTAAGCATTTAGCTTGCAGACTATTGGGTTAGAAGCTAAGCATTTAGCTTGCAGACTATTTAGTTTAGTAATTTTCAACATTTATGAATAACATAGTTTATACATGACTTTGAAAAATGTATTTTTTTCTTATGATGGGCTAAATAAACCAAAACAAACTGTAACTTTACAAATGTCAACCCCATAATGAAGAGACAAAAGGTTAAAGGTTTTTTCGGAATGCGTAAGAAGTGAATTACTTTTGTAAAGTCTTAGTTCATGTTTTAGTCCTTGAGTAGTCGACTTTGATTTATAGATGGGACTCATTCCCCACCCCCCCACCCCCAAAGGACATGCTGAGTCAGAACAGAAACGGTGATCTAAGATGATGTTAAGTTACTCATGGTCTCGTTTGCGGGTCCCAGCTTGAACAGCTCTAGTTGTATTTGTTGACTGAATTACAGCTTCAGGTTTTGTTCAGTTTGACTGGTTTTATTGTCACCATAAAAGTGGGACACAATTTCTTGTGATTATCCCCACGTACATCCGTCACAATTTATCTCATAATCAGGGAAAGTAATTGACTAAAATAAAAGCACAAGTTCAGGTGGTAAATATTTTCAGTTGTAAAAGAAGTTTTAAACTCATTTGTATTGTTATCTAAAACAGTGTTTCAGTTCCCTCATTTAAAGTTTTAACCTGCAAGTATTCATTTGGACTAGTATCTTATAAGATTTATCATATTTGTGTTATTCTGGGGTTTTGGAGCAGGGATATATCAAAGGGTTGCTGGATACTCTGTCTTGTGTGTGGCATATTTGCATGTTCAGTTTGGTTATTTGTTAAAAATGAGGAGGGTCTGATCAAATCCAAAATCAGGTTTGAATGTCTTTGTGGAACTGGATCACAAGAACCAATTTTTTTCTATTTAAAAACATTTTTCTTTGTTTTTAAACCGCTTTTATCCACACTGGGCCGCCAAAATCGACCAAATAATAATAATAATTGACCAAAACTGAAACTTCTTTAGTGCTGCTTTAGTAGAGGTTTACCATGATGTGTTGATATTCCATTGTTTGTTCTGTGTAGATAAAAAAATATCAGCAATTGCATATATTTATTAAAATTATATGGTAAAAACTAGAGAAGCGCAAAATAAAGCAACACTTTCCTTCGTGACACTATTGACATTGATATTTGCAATAAATCGTCATCACAATGTCAGTTTCTTCATTGTCCGTATCACAAAGGAAAGTTTGGAGATTTATTTTTCATGCTGATTTAATATTTAGTCAGTAGGACAGAGTTGGCGTGGATGGAGTAGAAGATGAAGTTAGAAAACAGACATGTATCGCACCTGATACTGTCACCGCAATAGTTTCTAATATCCATTTAAAAAGTTTAAAAGTGGACCTGTTTACTTTTATTTTAAGTTTAACGCTTCACATTTTAAGTGATCATTTGTCACGATTTAATCCCCACCCTGTCCTCCTCTGAGTGAAGTCAGCTGTTATGAGCGAGTCACATCCTGTGGACTGTTGAGTCTGTGGGAAAGTGGGCAGCTTCCTGGAATCCACTGTGGGATTTCCACCCACAACTGCTTCCCGCTCGGCTCCTGTGGTTTTTCTTCGCTCCATTTGCTTTCGCTCCCCCCGGGTCTTCCTGTACCTGGCAGGTGGAAGCAGGTGCTGTTCTCCTATTGGCTGGGAGGAGTTTCAGAAGAAACGTCATCTAAGCTCAAAAGCGGCTGTTTGGGAGGAAACGCTTTAGATCTGTACCAGGGAGAAGCTGAGGTAGGAGGGTTGTTTTTTAATTGTATTTTGTTCTTTTAATTTGGTATTATTGGTAAGTTAATTAAAAAAGGATGTCAGACAAAGCCTCTTTAACGTTGAGGCGGCTGTTTCAGCTTTACATGCTGCTTTGTTTATAATCTGACATTAATCATTCAGATTATCTGCCTTCATTAGTTTTTTTTTTTGTAACTGTCAAGAGCTGCAAAAAGAGAATTAAATATTTAGTTTTATTTCCAGATTTGGATATTTTTGATGGATCTTTCCACCCTTTACTTTAATGCAACAATAGACTAAATTTACCAGTAAGTTACATATGAAATGGTCTGATTGGCTCTTAAAAAGAAAAAAAAAACTTAGTCTTAAGGCATCTTTAAGCACATGGAATTTTAAAAAGCTTATAGTGAATGAACATGTAATATAAACAAAACAAAGGAATAACAGATAGGAAAACGTGAAAAACCATTTAAGAGGACGTTGTTGAAGAAAGGTTAAAATAGTTTGTCCTAAAGTTCCTGTCCAAGTAGAGCAGAGAAAATAAAAATGCAGATTTGCTTCAAAATATAGCGCCTGGAATTTTGTTAATCTTAAATACGCCAATAATTTAACTAAAAATGATCTAAAAAAGCGAATTATTAATTCAATAATCGGTTTTTGTTTTTTACAAATTGGTATCAAATGACTTACCTTGTGTTGGTACTAAATGTTTGTTTGAAGTTTAGTTGCAGTTATGATGCAGTGGTAGTAAAATTATAAATGTATCTAGTATAATGTGATTTATTTGTAATTATCTTGTTTGTTTTTTAAATTAAATTAATTATATAAAAACAAGCTGAGGGGACTAATGGTGTTAATGAACAGCTTGGCTGTTTTGCAGATCTTAAGTTGAAACTTTGTTCATATTTAGTCAACTGTTTTTATTTTATTGGTAGCCTTTGATAAAACAAAAACGAAAGTCCTCAGTTTGATGTAGGGTTTGATCCGTCACGTTTGTATTTTTTACGAAGTTATCTCTATTTTCCCAGTCTTGTAAACAGTGAAACGCACAAATCGGATCGCTTCCCTCAATAGTTCACCTGTTGAGTGACGCGGATCCCACTTGTTTGGACCCAGAAGGTTCTGGTTTCCGGCCTCATTGTTTTAATTCATCAACGAGGAGTCGCGGCGCTCAAAACTCCGACGACGGTTATTTGGTGAAGGCTGCGTGCGCGCGTCCTTTCGGCGCCCCACGGGCTGAAACGCGCCGAGGCTCGTTGTGAAAGTGTCACAGGGTCGTTTCTGTGACGCAGCCGGAGGCTCTGCTGTTTGGTCTGGGCTCTGGGGACAGATGCTCGCTGCTCGGGCTCTATTGACTTTGGCGGTGGAGCCGCTGCAGGCAGTCATGGACTCTGGTACAAAAAGTATTGATTTCCCACACGAAAGTCCAACTGAACGTGTAATTTAAAGCCACGTGACAAGAAATAGCAGTTTAACAACCGAGGGGGGTGCTTCAAACGTAAAACTCAACACGCTGTTCTGTGTTTCCTCTCAGTTGCAACACTTGTTCCTGGACAATCGACAAACATGGCCTCCGTCGCGCCGTTCAGCCGCAGGCAGTGGGCATCACAGTCCCTGAGGGTCACCGCCAAAGAGCTGTCCATCGTCTCCGCCCGGGGTAAAAACACCGCCATCGCAGAGCGCTTCTCCAAGTAAGTTCCACATCATCCGTTTAATAATTGACCAGCAGCTGAGCTGTTGGTTCACTCCGTGAACTTATCAGCTGCTGAGGCTGAATACGATCCAGCTCCTCGGCTACTTCCACTTCCCTCTTTGCTCTCAGAGTGGGAGAGTCAGCAAGTCGCTTTAACTCATTAACACTTTCAATGAAGTCTATCCTGCCAACTTGAGACGACCGGTAGACGTCTTATGTTTATGCATTTAGCAGACGCTTTTATCCAAAGCGACTTACAAAGTACAATGTTGCACTTATTATCAATCTGACATTAAGATATCTAGAGAACAACCTCTAGTCAGAGTCAGTGGTGCAAGTGAAGAGATAGAGGGAAGTACAGAGAGAGTAGTAGATGGAGTACAGAGGTCTGGGTAAGAGTTAGGATAGGAGATGCTCTTTGAAGAAATGGGTCTTCAAGAGTTTCTTGGAGACAGACAGGCACTTTTTGTGGGGCATGGTAGGTCATTCCACCATCTTGAAACAACACAAGAAAACAGTCTGGATTGTCTTAAGCGTGGTGTAGGCACTGCTAGAAGACAATCCATTGATGACCGAAGTTACCGAGTTGTGACATAAACCTTTGGTAGAGTATAAAGTAGATGGTAACCCTTAAGCACTTTGTAGGCTAGCATCAGGAACTTGAATTTTATGCAGGCAGCCAGGGGTAGCCAGTGAAGCTCAATGAACAGAGGGGTGACATGAGACTCTTTGGGCTGATTGAAGACCAGATGTGCCGCTGCGTTCTGGATCATTTGTAAAGGTTTTACCGTACAGACTAGAGACCAGTCAGGAGTCTTGCATTCCCTTTGCCTTTAACCTTGACAAAATTGACAATATTGACATTTAATTGCATACCATCTGGGAAGCGGTTTCGTACGATCAAAGCCCAAACGGAGAGGGTGAGAAAAAGCTTTTTCCCACAAGCTATTCGAGCCCTCAACGGAAATAGCATTTCGGACTGATCTACAGCAAAGTCCTATTTATAAATATATGTATGTGTATATATGTGGACATTGGTATGTATATATAATTATATGCGCACACTGGCATATGTATATGTATGGATGGGGTTTACATTATGACATCTACTGCCTATGTAGCATCATGTTGCACTGTTTTGTTACCTTACACACTGGTTCACTTTATATGCCATCTTAAATTATAATGGTAATTCTACAATGTTTACTTCACTTAACTAGTAATTTTAGTTCTTTTAGATGCATTGTTAATTTTTCTTATATCTCTTTTTTCTTTTGTAAATACATTCCTTTTGCCTTTACAAATTTGTACCTATTTTGTATTTATTTAACTAGCATTTCACTGCAAGTTGTACTGTGTATGACCATGTATGTGACAAATAAACCTAAACTTGAACTTGATATACTAAACCAACAAGAGACAGGTTAAGAGTAGGGTTGCTTATCTTATCGTTTACTATTAATGTTATCATTTCATTTCATGATGAGAACTGAAATGTATTTTCAAAATAAATGATGCTAAATGATGGATGGAAACGCCAAAAAAAACACGTTTTCACTATTTTCCTACTGTTTACTTCATCAGAGTTAAAAAAGATAAGAAAAAATGTTGAAACTGAAGTTGCTGTGTACAGTTTAATGACAGACATCACATCTTTAATTAAAAACATTTACATTTTATCTATATGGCTAAGCTGTAGTTACAGCTAGTACTACAAGCTAGTTCTAATTCCCAAACCTCGAAAGAAAAGTCATGTTCTTTTATCAGCATTTAATGTGAAATTACTCTGGTTGTCTTCAGTTATGTAAGAAAATGTTTTACATTTGAATTTTATTTTCTCAATTTCCTGGAAAATTACCCCCCCCCCCCCTATTTTTCCATCATTATAAAGGCGTTTTGTGGGAACTGTGTTCAACCAGTTACTCTGGTCTCTGGTTTCTGCACTTTAACTGTTAAGTGCCTAAAGTTTGGAGATGCAGTTCCCTGCTGTGGCCAAGGAAACAAGCGCTTTTAATAAGTAGGTTATGAGACGCAGAATCTATATTTATCATTTGAGCTGCAGATTCATAACTTTAAAAAAAAACTTCTTATCTGGTAAAATCATTGTTTCATTTTAATCTGAAGCTTCCTAGAGTCAGAAGGTTCAGTTCTGCAATATTTTTTTAGGTATTTTAAGGACTTTTTTTTGGGCCGTATTGCCTGTATTTATATAAATCAGACAGGAAAGGGGCAGAAAGAACGGGGGGAAAATAAGTAAATAATCAAATAATTGAAGGTTGGTAATCAAAGCACCAGAGGGCTTCATACAGGACTGATGGCATGCGGCGTCCGCTCTGCCTCAGAATCGTTCAAATGAATATCTTGCAATGTTTGTGTCGCAACAATTGTGATTTCTGACAAATAACTGCACATTGTAACTATATTCATCAATATTTCTTAAATTTATTAACTATTTAATGCAGAGGTCTACATAAAAATAAAAAAATAAAATAAAAAGGTGCAACAATTAAGGGGATGAATTGAATATTTTTGTAAACTGTTGTGCAAAATGTCCATAGAATTTTGACAACAGGCTTTTAAATTTGAATTCATTATATTTCCTGCACATCTTTCATCATTTTCTATACTTGTGCACAAGTTTCATCTAATTTTACAAAATATTTTTTTCTTTGGTAATTGAGAAACCACGGTTCTGAAATCTAAAAATTTCTTGTGGCAAATATTTATAAAATTGTGTGTTTTTGCAGCTCCTGGCGAGTTTTATTTGTTGGCCTTTTGGGACAAATTCGGCGTTTTGATTAAAAAAGGTCGCTGCCCCATTTCTAAAGCAGCAGCCGCCAAACCTGTTCTCAAGTTTTAATGTGAGAAGAGTAAAAAAAGCAATTAGTCTAATAATTCAAAACAAGCAACGGGCCCTTAAAGAAAACGATTAATCACAAATAACGAGGACAAACTGGATCCATTTGACACAAATGGGGGATTTTTTAGCCTCTGCTCGAGATCTGAGACAGACATACAGATTATGTGGAAATATTTAATTAGTTTTGGGAAGCTTAAATGTGCGTTTTACACGCATTAACCTGACAGGTTGGCCTTTTAATGTTTAGAGGGACACATACATTTGTAAAGGAAACTAAAAGCTGAAGCTGGTGTTGATGTTCACCATCCTGTAATTTAAAAGCTCCCAAAACACGTTGGTGGAAGAAAGAGAAACTAAAGTGATCCGGTAGAAACGTGCAGAAATGCAAACATGGCTGAAGAGAAATGGTACAAAGTATGGATGCTGATGCTAAAGAGTTGCTAAAGTTGTGTAAATATCGGCAACACTTGCTAACAAACGGTCCAAATTAGGCATTTATAATAATAAATATATGGATTCCTAAATAATTAGAGACAAAACAATAAGTTCAACCCATTTTCTATGAAGTCGACTGGAATAATAAACGAAAGCTTTTCTTTCACATCTTTTTGATGGATGCTGAAATCTGGAGATGTTTCTAACTTTGTCCTTATTGTTGGTTCTGTTGTGTTTTTACCCTTTTAGGTACCAGATGGCAGCAGAGGAGGGAAATGCAGAGAGGAAAAAAGCGGTAGGTGGCGCCGTCTTTATCGTTCTCTGCAGCTTCAATGCACTGATGGATAAAAGAACCAAAGGCTACAAATGCTAATAACACTCCAACATGGGGCTTCTAAAGCCCTTTCCATTATCCAGGGTCCCTCTTTCTCTCTGTCCTGCTTGTAAACAAGATGTGGAGCCCTAGCACGGAATATTGTCTTTACTTTTGCTCTTTTCATTGTTTTTGAATCACTTTTCAACGTAAGTTTACCTGCTGGTCTTATATTGTCTAGCTCCAGTTGCCATGTTAACGATTCTCTTGTTTTTCCCATTTTTATTGTTTTTATTTTTGTTTCTTCTGCGTCAGTTTGGTTACATCGGGATAAAAGGTTGAACATGTTTTGTTTTTTGTTATTTTAGCATGGAGAATTGCTGCTGCAATATAGATCTGCATTATTGTATCGTTTATCGCTCCAGTGATGCTTTTTCTTTTCATCACTGAGACGATAAATTGTGATAAACAAAAATTTTTACTTTTAGTTTAACATTCTTCCCAGGTTTTTTTTTCATTAGCTCAATGATGAATAATAATAAAAAACTATTAAATGGAGATCCTGTGGGCAGTTAATAGAAATCATCCTTTATGCAACAGAAGAAGCCCGTTTTAAGTCAGTTCGTGTCTTAAAACCAGAATTTGTTATAATTCCTTTGTCGTTAGAGCGAAGGTACCACAACATCTTATCACTTTATTACACAATATATAGCGATTAATCGCATGATATCATAAATATAACATTGTTTGCGATATTCACACTGCAGAGGAATGTTTGCAGTACAATAATTGCTGGATAGTTCATTAAATGTCGTGAATTTTAAATTTTTCGCTGTACTGTAATTATTGGGTTGGCGTTCCCCACCTGAACATCTATTATCATCTATATAGTAATAATAATACTTAATATTTATTATAATTAACTTCTAATACAGAACAAAACCATAGTTTACAATAAGAGGTACATTTTTCAAGTATTGGTGCAGTTCAACTGGCCGGGCTGCTGCATCATTTATGGTGTTGCTCAATCATCCTTTAAAAATGTCTTAATTATTTTCACAAAAATTACCTTTTCAATTGTTTGTTTTTTAATTGCAGCCCTAATGGAGAACTATTCAGGAGGAGATGCTGGAAATTGTGAAAGTAGACTCTTAACTTGGTCACGTTCTTTAGTTTTATGCATTATTGTTCGTTTTAATTTCTTATTATTTCAATGCCTACATTCCTGATTTCTTCTTAGCTTCGTCTGTTTTCATGGAAACAACTTTGTTGGAAATAAAATCCCTAAATGGTTACCATCTCACAGGACATCTGTCTCAGCTTATCAGATATCATCTAAACTGTTTACGTTTCTGCACTTTGTTGCCTCTCTTCCCGGCTCTTTGGGTCGCTTGTTTAATCCGTCTGGTGCCTCGTTCTCTTCGCTTCCCTTTTCCTCTGTCTCTGCTTCATCTCTGTCCAGAATAATTACCTCTTCATTTGCCTCAATATGTACTTTATCTAAACTTTTGTTTCCAAGAACTTTCACAACATGGAGCCTAAAGCCAGATGTTGACCAATAGGAGAGAAGCCGACTCTGAATCCGGCGAACAGAAATAAAAATACTCACTCTGTAAAATCGAATGCAGCATTTAACTCATTAACAACCTTATCAACACATTTATTTCTACGTTTGTTGCCAAGTTTGGCGTGTTCCTCCCTCTATATGTTTCCTCTTCTCTGCATCTTTGCTTCTTCAGCAGCTTTTAATATTTATGGCTGAGTCTTCCAGATGTTTTCTTTTCATGCTGCTATGATGTTTTTGGTCTACGCTGCAGCATGAAGCTAATATTTATAGCATCCGCTGCAAACCAGAACATCATGAGGTTAAAAAATGAAGCTGTTTTTTTAATTTCCATAGCTTTTTTAAAGTTTGTCTTTATCTGCCTCTTATGGCGACAGTTAATCTGTAAGCAAACGTCCCCCTGAACAGTTACAGCGTCGCCGTCATCTCCTAAACTCCCCGCAGGGGGCGAGATAAAACGCCATGTAAGTGTGCAACAGTTTATCAGAGGATTCTGCTGAGATCCAGCACTGTTGCTTCAGAAATGGGTCATAGTTGAGCAACCTCGGAGTCTTTGACTCCTTTAAAAAAAAAACAAAAGCATGTTTGTTTTTTGGTTGAAGCAGCATCTCTGCAAACACCAGCTGTTAGTTTAACAAGACGGCCATTCCGATGTCTCGGCTGATTACTCTTTCCTGCTGCTCTCAAAATCGGTCCTGACACGGATCGTTTCCCAAACGAACGCGTAGCTGCGTCGCCCCGTGGGCTCTCAGCTGAGCCACAATCAGCACATCGGTTCAGCTGAGGCCTCAGCACCGTCACAGATGGAGCAGCTTCAACTTCTATTAAACATCAACACGGCTAAATTGAACCCGAGTCTGAGTTTAGAGACTAAGTAAAGGACGGCTAAGAGCTTCACACTTGTTTATTATGTGCATTGAAGTAAACATGATCTGAATTTAAAGATTCTGTCTAATCTAAAGCAACACTAAAGAAGTTTCAGTTTTGGTGGATTTAGGCGGCATAGTGTGGACAAAAGTGTTTTACCTGAAGGAAGACTGCATTTCCCATGAGTACCAGCGCGTAGCATGGTAAAAATCCTGATCTCCAGGTCGCCTGCAGTTGGATTGAAGTAGATTTCTGTTTCCAGTGTCTGTGTTAAGGACGAATAGCAATTGAAAATATTTTACGAAGGTTGAAAAGTTACTTAGTGTTGCTTTAATATTTTAACAAGAACAACCAAGTGATAAATCTACTAAATCAGTTCTACAGTTTTTATCTGAATGTACATCATCCAAATTCATATAATTTCACCCAACAAACAATCTGATTTGTGCCATGGCTTCTGCCGTCTTCTGCAGGTAAAGGACAGGCAGCCTGGTCCTTCATCGGCTCCTTCAGGAGGGCTTTAGCAGCAGCCATAGCGTCGAGGAGGAGCTGCTGAATCTGAACGCATTTTGAAGCTTTTGAACAACTTTTTTTATTTTTTTTTACTTGCCTCCTCCTGTCAGACTCGTCTACTGCTTTCCTTAGTGGCTTTTTTGGTTTGGCGGCTTCCTTTGTGATCTGCAGACCCACTTGTAGGAGATGCAATTTTGCGGTTGACATTTTCATTTCAGAGTAATAAAATAAGCTTTTAACCGGAAGCACTTTAGTATTTGTACACAAGCTGCCAAATCTACTAACTCAGAGGTCTAAGAAAGGAGCCTAAATGAAGGACTTTCGGTGCAGATGTTTTCTATGCTCTACTGCCATCGTTGTGTTGCTTGACTTGAAGTTTGCATCAGTTTCTGAAGTTGTTGGAAGATTATCATACGTCCAGATTTGGCTCCTCTGCTTTTCTTGGACTTCTTCTGTTGTTTTTGTTCCCCTCCCTGCATGTTTCTAGCATTCTTTTCACCTTTTTTCTCCTTTCCTGGACGTTTTTTTTTTTTTTCACTGACTCTCTGTTTCTGATTTTCTCTGCCCTGCCTTCACCTCCCCCGCGCTTCAGTTTCCTTCCCTGCGTGCTGTAGGGGGTGGGCGAGTTGCTTCATGCTGCTTCATTCTGATCGCTTCTCGAGCGTTTCACATCTGGGACGGCTTGTGGCGTTTTCGAGCCCGCAGACTCGGCAGGACATCTGGGGCATCAGCATCACTCGCAGGTTTTCACGTCACATTTTCAAAACTTTCTCCCACTTTTACTGTGTTTTTTTTTAGATTGTTTGCTTGTTTTAATCTTGCACCAGCAGTGTCTGACTTGTGCATGCAGAGCAGCTCGCAGCTTTTTTTTTTTTTTTTGACTTTAGCTTGTGGTTTCTATTTCCTCTACATGTCTTTTTCCTCTTATGCAGAGTAGAGAGAGTTAGCTTCACAAACTCTGAACTAACAGCTGAAAGTAACTGAAAGGATGTTTTACTTTTGTGCTTCTTCTCAAGACTTGAGGGGGTTAAAAGTCCAACATTGATTAAAAGTATTGAACGAACTGGAGTTTAAATCAAAGGGCAGCCTGGATTCCTCTCCACAGAGGTTTGCTGATAATGAGTCATGATGGACCGTTTTGTTTGTTTAGCTGGCAGAGAAAAACGAGCCTCTCTGCCCTGTTTTGAATACGCGTTTGCCTCAAAGTTGTCGTTTAATGCTGCACAGCTGTGTTTTCTGGACGCGAGTCCGCAGCTGCTGTCTATGCTTTTGCTGAGCGTGAAGATGCTGCGGCGTCATCCCGCCGCAGCTAATCTCCACATCTGCAGCCAGGGCCTCTTTGGACGGCTGCCTCAAACAGTAATGTCCACTTTAGGATGCAGCAAGATGGCGAGAGGAAACAATGGAGACTATTAGCCCCCGTATGTTGCGGAGTAAGAGTACTTTAACATTGTTAAACATCCAGATGAACAGGAGAGTTAAAAACAAGCCAATAAAGGAAAGCACTTACATGTTTAAGCTGTTAAAGGCGCACTGGAAGTACAATACCCACAGTTTGTCACCTTGCAAAACAATGTTGAGGGTGTTTTATTGGATTTTCTCATGATTTGGAGCCACACAAAGTGGTGCGGGAACAAAAGGCTCTAAATAAAAGCAAAGCCGGTGCAACAAAGACAAAGGAATGTATTAGACAGGAAATTATTTAAAGCGGGATTAGGTTCCAAAACCAACACATCTCAGGTTTTTATACAGTTCATGTAGAATCCCTCATCTGAAGAAGGAAACTGTGACAACAGAGAACTAAAGACGATTATCAAAGAGATCACAGAGCAAATAAACGGTAACTCTGGGGGAGCTGCAGAGAGCCACTGCTCAATCTGACGCCTGAGGTTATTGTTTGTGCACTAAATGAAAAATTGCAAGAAGAAAGCGTTTTATAAAGATTTTTAGAGGACGCAAAGGTTGACGTGGAAACATGAGGAAAATGAGACAATAATATAAAATAAAAAAAACTGATTAAAAAAAAAAAAAAACAGCACTAAAGGGGAAATCTACACAATGTGGCACAATATTACTCAACGAAAGAAGGCAAAAGTAGGTGCTTGTAGATTCAATGGACATGTATTAAGCGACTTGTGCAAAGCAAATCCTTCACATTGCGTCGAGGACGGCTCGCACTCTGACAGAACATGTGTTGGCATGGCCTGCAGATCGTACCAGAGATGAAGGTTCGCTGGAAACATTCCTCCAACCAGGAATGATGGAGTGTAGGGGGGGCGAGTTGCAACCGGTCTCGGAAATATTTTTGTTCTCCACATTTGCTGCATTTATTTGAAAATATGATGGGAAAAACTTTTAAAAAGCTTGTTCCTTTTCACTCCACAGGCAAAATAATACTAGTCCCAGTTTGAAATGATCAAACCACCGGGTCTGCATCCTCCATAATGAATCTTAAAAGTATATTTTATCAATTTTAGTGTGTAAATATTAGTGTTTTTATTTGTTTCGTAGAAGATGGATGTGCTGTACCAAGAAAATGTACTGCAGGGTAGCAATACTTGAAAGTATTTCTGCTCGAGTAAAAGTAAAATCACCAGGAAATAACTAAAGTAAAGAAATATGTGATAACTATTTAACATCTGAGTAATTGATGCTGGATGGAAAGCAATATTTTGTGTGCAAATTGTGGTATTTTGGAGCCTAACGGGATAAATGAATGCCAACGGATGACATGATTACAAAAGAATACATGGACACACAAAGAGAATATGGAAAATAACTTTACATCTTTTCTTATTATTCTTAAAACCAGCTTGTTTTTGATTGAAGTTGCTCACAGCAGGTAGAAGATTCAGTTAAAATTTCCTAACGTTACTCTAATAAATGGAGTAAATGAGTTTATTCATTACAAACCGGTTTTATTACAAGTTAGTTTGCAGAATTAGGTTTGTGCATGTATTTGTTTTAGATTAAAATATTGTTTGAGGTCGTAGACACCAGGTTTGTTGTTTCTCCTCTTTTGAATTGCGTTAATTAATCTGATTTAAGTATTTGTCTCCTCTGCTGTCCGCAGGTTGCGCAATCTCCTCCGTCGTGCTTGTCTAGCGGCAATCTGAGTATTTTAAAGAAGCGTTGGGAGCAGCAGCAGCCGTCCGACCACAGAGCACCGCCTAACGCCGCAGCTCGCCACACCGCTGTGACCCGCAGCCACAGCAATTCATCGCCGCTCGCTAAAGCTCCACATTCGTCCCGTGTCCAGACCCCGACAGCGGCGGCATCCTCTCAGGACCCCGATAGAGCGCTAGAGACCAGAACCAACTGGCTGACGGAACCTGAAGACCCGATGGAGACGGACGCAAAGCCCAGCGGAGATCTGGAGGTGGAGGAGGGCGCGCCGTCGGTGCCGGACATCGAGAAACCCAGCGTTCCCATCAACAGCCTGAAGATGATGTTTGAGAGAGGAGAAACCCCCGATAAGGTGAGTCTGCATCTCTTCTCACTGCCGTGTTCAACCTCAAACTCTCTTTACTTTCTATCAGAACAAGAGCTCACAGATATGAAGCCTGATCAGGTTTTTGTTAACAGGATGTAGAAGAAATGGCAGGAAGTGGTTAGTTTTTTCTTTTGAGCTGTTAAACCATCGTCTTGCTCTCACGGGGCTCGCCTCGCTCCGGTGCCGCCGTGCTTTCAGTCACATGATGCGCATCCGTGACCCGCCTGCCGCTCACGCTCCCTCGGGCTGCTAATTGTTGATTGTTGAGCATAAAAATGGAGGAATTTCATCGTCCAGTCACGCGTTTTATTTAAAGGCATGTGAACCGTCCTTGCTCTAGATTTGAAAACACTGAGCAAGAACTGCCTTCGACTTGACAATTAGTCAAAGCTTCTGTAGCTTCTGATTTTTAGCTTAAATTCCCCAAACCTTTCTTGCAGTAACTCTATCCTGCAGGGGAATTACTGCAAAACAGATCAACAGATCTTCTTCCCACAACTCAGCAGAGTCCAGAATGATGGAAAAACTAGTCCAGTTTAGCATGAATGTTGTTTATGGTGCAGAAACGCATAACTAGCACGATCTCTCAATCTATAGTGTGTGGTATGCCCTAGAAATGACTCTAACCATGGATTCTCTCACAGCGGTTTAGCTGTAAAACTTTAATGTGCAACTATAGCAATATTTAAATCGGTTAAATCTGAGCTTTGTGATTATTGAACAGCTTGGCAGTAACTTGTGAAAATGTTTTTGGTTAATAGGGTTTTCCAAGTCAAAATTAGTTTGTCAAATCCAGTGAATCGATTGGATCGCCTGGTCGGTGAGGCTCTTGCCGTGGTGAGCAACACTTTTCTGTAGCGCAGCGTTCCACTCCCCACTTTTTCCACCCCTCTTAAAGCGACACTGAGTAACATTTCAGCCGTCATGAAATATCTTCATAACTTTCGTGATCATAGGTCAACGTACAGCTCTTTGAATGACGTGTCTGTCATCGCTTTAACCGGCACCGAGCAACTTTTAGGAGGGTGGCAAGAACCCTGCAACACAAAAAGTACAAACGTGCTGACTGCTTTACGGCATACGTCACTTCCCCCGTTTCTTATCTCCAACATCATCATCTGATTCATCACCTCATCGCTATTCATCCTTCACACAGACACTGGAAACAGAAATGTACTTCGATCCAACTGCAGGCAACCGGGAGATCAGGATTTTACCGCGCTGTGCGCTGGTGCTCATGGGAAATGTAGTCTTCCTTCAGGCTAAAACACAACCGCTTTTCTCCACAGTGGCGCCACAATAGACCAAAACTGAACCGTCTTTAGTGTTGCTTTAATATTTTATGTATTAAATGATATAAAGGTACATTTTCAAGGATTTGTTTGTAGGATCCTTTTTAGGTAATGGCAAATTGTGTTGATTAGGATGAAGTGCGGATCATTACTGATGATGGTCTTTACCTTTTTTGCTCGCCTCCTCTGAAGTCTTTGGAAACATTGAGGCTGCAGAAACTTGGGGTGGGGGCTTTTGGCTAAATGTCTCTTCAGGAATCCATAAGAGAAAAGCCGAGATTGACACAATAGCCTCCACTGTGCGACCAAAGCGTTTTGCTGCTTTGTAGATTTCCCCTTAAGAGGGGAGATGATGTAATGCTGCAGGCTCATGACTGCAGACAGCTGATCTTCCTCCCCCTCTAAAGGCCATAAAAGACGCCTCATCATCTTCATCCATCATCCCTGAGCTCATCTCCCTTCGTCAATCTCAGCCCTGTTTTCTCTCCGACCCTCCCTCCCATCCCGCTACATCGTCTTTTACCCGCTGACCTCCTGCTTCTGGTTTCCATTGACTTTCCAACAACTCCCAGACTCGTAGTTTTGAGCTTCTTATTTCGTCCGGCGTCTCTGTCAGATGAGTGGAAGCTGGTTTTGTGAGTCATCTGAGCAGCTCTGCGTTCAATCAGACGGACTCTTCAGCTCTTCGGCTGGCCGTTAAATGCAGGAAATACCTGGCAAGGCTGATGATTTGATTCTTCGAGGGGTCAGAGATGATCTAAAAATTACAGGACGTCGCCCTTCAAGGGCTGGAGCTGGATACTCCGTTCTCTAGATGCCAGCAGGCAACTGTTTTATTTTATTTGTAGGTTTTTATTTACCCAAATAAGACACAAACCCAACTTTGTCATGGAAGTCTTATCCTCCCCGGAAAATATGCTCTGTACCTCTTTTTCCATACGCCGCTAATTCGGATATGAATCTGATGGCTTTCAAATCTTCACTGATCTTAAAATCTTGTGGTGATACAACCGGCTCTGATTGCTAACGGCGACGCTAAGATTGATCTAAGGGCGCTCGCTTTTTATTCGTAGTATAAACAATGATGCAAAACATTTTAATTGAGCATCAACTGCCGCTGTGTGAATGAAGCCGTTTTCAGTTTTTCAGTGTTGCTCCACTTTTCTTTCCCAGCGTTGCTTCGGTTTTTTCTTTTTTTGTAAGGTTCGCAGACATCTTGGATTTCTGATCAGGTCGAGGTCTGGACTTGGACTAGACCGGACATGGTTCCGTTCCTCACCTGGATTCAGTTGAGCTCCGGATGTCGGGCACTTGAAATACTTCGGTTCTGGTTCGCAGAGGAGTTTATCGTCAAGTCGATGCCCATATCATCACCCCTCCTCTACTGTGCCTGACAAGGTAGTATAAGGCCAAACATCTATTTTGGTCTCTTCCAATCAAAGAAGAGGATCCCTGCAGCTTTGCTATTCATTGCTGATATTTCACCGTCAAACCGAGGCTAAGATGGAGCTTTAGTCTTTAGTCATTTCTCGGACTGTTGCGCCATCAAGGCTTTTCTAAAGTGTTCCTCGTGTTAATCAACTTTCCCTCAGAGTAATAAACTGGATTTTGGAAATAGCCTATTAAGTCTTTCCAGATCAAACAAGAGCGGTTTTCTCCTGGTGTCTTATGTTTGTCTGGCAGCTGATTGATGATCAACATCCCTGTATGTTTTTAAATTGCAAAGTAAAATGTGTTGTTTTTTTTGTTAGTTTTTTGCTTTTGTTGAATCCTTGAACTTTTCCACATTTTATGTGGATTTTGTGTTTCCAACACAGAATAGTGACTAAAGCTAAAGCAAATAACAGATCAAATCTGAAAAGTGCGGCTTGCATGTATGTCTGATCTGGTAGAAAAGCCCGAAGCAGTAGAACATATTTGATCTTCCGTATTTGCATATGACTCTCGGCTGCGTACTGGTCTCTGAGTAGACCCATCAAACGTGATTGAAACTTTGAGGAGGGTGGCAGGAACCCTGCTGCACAAAACGACCACAAATGTGCTGACTGCTTTACGTTGTACGCCACTTTCCTATCTTCAACATCATCACATGACATTTTTTCACCACGATAAGAATTCATTAACTCATCGGCATTCATCCTTCACACAGGCACTGGAAACAGAAATGTTCTTCATATGATCTGGAGATCAGGACTTTAGGACGCTATGCGCTAGTCCTCATGGGAAATGTAGTCTTCCTTCAGTCAAACACCGCTTTTGTCCACACTGGCAGCCAAAATCAACCAAAACTGAAAGTTCTTTATTGCTGCTTTAATTTGGAAGTTGTTGAACGACTGGAGCCGACCGTATCGTCACAAGATCCGAACAAGGTGAAGGAGATTGAGAAAAACGGCTAACTCGGCACCGCTTGCTTGAGGTTGGATATTTGAGACCGGATGTTCTGCGTGACCTTTCCCCTCCAGACCACTGCACTCGCAGTGATGCCTAACAAACCGGGGAGAGTCTTGCAGATCCTGCAGCTCTCAGGTTTAATGTGAAAGAAAAACTCCTTTTAATGGGTTTGATCGTCAGAACTGGAGCGGCTCAAATGGTTTTAGTCTCTCGGTCTGTTCGTATCTGAACATCCACTCTCTCTCTCTGTCTCTCTCTCAGCATGGAGTCTGCAGATGCTCTTAGCCCCCCTCCCCCCCACCCAGAGTTACACCATATACCAGCTGCTCCTCCTGTCCCACATCACTCCCTCTTATTCAGGGAACTGTGGTTGTTTCATTTTATTATTACCCCCCCGACCAGCCTCCTGTCGTCTCCCCTACTTTCAGCCACACCCTCCTTTGAACACCCCCCACCCCACTTCCATGGGCACCTGCCCCCTGTCTGCCCCTCCTCCTCCTCTCCAGAGACGGACCCTACCCTCCATCTCCTCCTGCTTCCCCTCGGCGTCCTCGCCGCCTTATCTTCTGCTTTGTCTTCGTTGAAGGTAACATTGGTTTCGCGCTCATGTTTTTCTTGCCTTTTGTTCTGTTTACCTGCAGTTCTGGCTGCTTCTTGCTGTTTTTTTTTTGTCTGTTTTGGCTGAATTTCCTGTAATGAAACGGCGAGACAAACTTTTCTTATCACCGCTTCCATTCAGCTCGGTTCAGATCACAGTTGCTCTTTATCTGGGAATGTTAATGCGTCTCCAGACTGTAAACCGATTCTGCCCCCCCCGTGTCTTTGTTGAGGTACGGCTCAGAGTAAAAGGATTGAGTGTTTGTAGTGAACCATGCGTTTATGCGAGGTGGAGATCTGTCTGTCTGTGAGCTTTAATAGGGTTCGGATTAGCTGCAGATCCTTTGTCTGGCCTCCCAGGGACGGCGCCCGGCCTCATCTGCTTATTTACACTGACCCCCGTGTGTTTTAATTCATGGATGCATGCAGGCCGCTATCAGACCCCCTCCAGCTCCGGCCACAAAGCTCCACCCTAGAGTCCGTCCTCCTGACTTTATCCATTGTTCTGTCTAAACCAAGCTTTGTTTGGGTTTAACACCTACTTCAGCTTTGTTGTTGTTAGTAAGTGTCAGTCATGACATCCGCTGAACTTCCAGGAAGTTAGATCGTCTCAAGGCACTTGTTAGGTGCTCCATCCCCAGCAAGCATCTGGCGACAGTGAAGAGGAACTTTCTTTTTTTTTCACCAGAATGTAACCATCTGCTTGAACCTGCAGGTAAACTCTGCATTAGCGCTGAGTTAGGAACACTTTCTACCAATAAACATAATCCTGTTTTATTTCTGTTGATGGGAACAAAGTTAATGGCAGGATTAGCCTGGTTTTCTCCATCCACCATAGTTTTTAAAGGCGTTTTACAGTCTGACCGGTCATGTCGGCTTTTACGTCACTGTGAGCCGTGCGTCATAATCGTGCAGCAGAAGAAGCCAGACGTGGCAAATCTGGACGTAAACGATGTCCGAAGCGAGCGGTGCCGACTTGGGCTTTCTGTTTTCTCCACTTGCTTCGTCTCGTTCCAATCTTGTGACGATACGGTCGGCCCCCTGCCGTTTAACGGCGTTAACATCCACACACAGACGGCGCCGTCCGTCGTTGCTGACCTAAACATGGCGCTGCTGGGTGACGTCTGCATTCTTCTTCTGTGCATTTTGCTCGCTTTGGGGGTTTGCAAATTAATAAAAGTATAAAGACTCTTCCGAATAATCTGATTTTAGCAAAGAAAATGAACATGGCTTAATTAAACGCCCACTGTTAAAAGATCTTACCACACTTTCTGATTCTTTTTAGCAGCGTTTGTAAAGGCTGCTACAATCTTGGCGTGTTCAGCTAAAGATGGAGTCCTCTGTGCTTGTGGGGAACATTCAAAACATAAGTGATTCCTCCCCGTTGAGCCAGAGTTGACCTGTTGACCCGACCTCGTCAACCCTATCATCAATCGAACTGTCAAAACGGGGTCGAGTGATCTATACCAGACGTGCTGCAGGTTCCTAAACCGTACCGGTTTGTTGCTTTTGTTTTCAGCACGTTTTACTGGCAACATCTTCGAGTGGCGAACGTAAAGAAAGAACCGCGCTGTGCTCATCTGTCAAAGTGCGTTTCAGACAAGTTGATGCTCATCTGAATTACGTTATGCAAGACGTACTTTCACCTCCAGCTCATCCTAACATGCCGGAGCGCGTCGGGACTCTGAGCGGCTCAAGTGAGACGACCAGAAGAGACGCAGGACTTCGATCTCCTGAGCGAGCTTTGGTCATGTGACACCGGGGAGCATGAGCTTAGTCTCACTGCGCTTGATCTCAGGTCTCCATAAACATTTTTGTTTTTATTCCTGCAAAACAAAAATGTCGTTTAGAAACAAAAAAAAACCAACGAAAAATCTTAATTTCGGTTATTTTGGGCGGCCGTCTGTCTGAGACGTCGGCTCTCTGAGCTCTTAAGGGGATTAAAGTGTCTTGTTTTGAACTGTACCAGCACACTCGCCCTCACCTTCGGCGCTCTCGCCTCGTCTTTGCTTTATTTATTTGTTTTGTCTAACTCGTCTAACTCATTCAGTCTCCCTGAAAGGACAGCCGACCGCCACCTTCCCCGTGTCTTCGCTCAACTCACTCAAACATGTGGGCGTCAAAACGTCTGTCGTGTCCGCTCTTGCCGGCCGTTTTACCTCTGACGCCATCTCATTTATGTTTTTTTCCAGGGGTCCGGAGAGCAGACGAGTGGAAACGCAGGCAGCAACTCCTCCAACATGGACCAGCTTCTAGGGGGTACAATTACTTTTTATTAATCAAAAAAAAAAAGCTTTTAGTTCATCTAAATTCCTTTTAAGACTTTACATTTATCATGACTGAGAATTAAACATCATAGAATGACAAAAAACATGAATATATAAGAAATGATCCCATCTGTCCAGACCTTAGAAAAATGACTTTACTCTGGACAGCAGAGATTGAGTCCGTTATTCCGAAGAAATATTTAAGTTGATGTGAAGAAATTCTGCAAACTCACCTAAAGATCAAAGCAGGAATTGAGAACAGAACAGTTTGAAATCTAATATCGATTTTGAATTGCAGTGTGAGATGACCAAGGATTTGCATCCATCGAAATTATGCTTAGTTCTTTCCAACCACAGAAGCGAAGGCAGAAACATTTTTCTTATTACTTTGTTGCGCTCACCCCTACCTTCAGTCCACATTATATACGGTAAATAACATGTTGGCGCCTAGTTGGATCATATGCTACCAAAACCTTATCTTTAGCATCATCTATCATTGTTTCACCACAATTAGATTCATCACCTCATCGCTATTCATCCTTCACACAGACACTGGAAACAGAAATGTACTTTAATCCAGCTGCAGGGGACCGAGAGATCAGGATTTTACCAGGCTATGCGCTGGTGCTCATGGGAAATGCAGTCTTCCTTCATCTAACGTTTACGTCGTTGACGTGAATCATGCGTTAAAATTCTCCACCAGACGAAGCCAGGCGTGTTAAATCTGCCGAGTTTTGTGCTTTTGTTTTTATGTCGGGACGGCGGCGTCCGCTGTCACCCGACGTAAACATGGCGCTGCCGCGTGATGCCGAGGTCTACGTTACTCTTCTGCGCATGCGGAGCCGTAAACCACACACACACGCAGGAGTCTTGATGGCAACAGTGTATCAAAACTCAAATAATAAAAAACAATATATATATAAGCATCGTCTGAGCGTCGAGACCTGCTGTGTAAACGTAGCCTCAGATTATGATTGGATGAAAGGTGTTAAAACCAATTAGTCCCTTTTTAATAAGTGTCAAACTCTTCACATGACATTTTTGTAATGAGGCGTTTAACTGAATATTTCACCGGATTTAAAAGCGTATAAAAATATATATATAGTAATAAAAAAGCGGCATGTTCTACAAACCTGAGCTGTCTGCTTTTCTTTTGGCTGGAGAACATACTTCCCAAAAAACTCTGGAGGTTCAAAGGTGACATGAGATGCTCTTCGATGGCTTAAAAGTTCACAGGAAAAGGCCGAAATCCTGCTTCCCTTTCGCACAACTCCCTGACTCCGGCTTTCCTGTTTGCCGCCTGCGTGACTAACCAGAGCTCTCCGCTCTCAGTCTGAACTGGGAGGGGGGAGGAAAAAATACATATCATAACCTTGTTTTTATCCTGAGCAATTCTCCGTACATACAGATGAACTGTTTGTCGAGCAGGATGTGATGTTTTAATGCCTGAGAAGACCGACGTGATTGTATTTGAGACGTAGGGATGGTGAAGTTGCTAAAACTGATTGTTTTTTATCTATTATGCCGTTTTTGCTCCTGTGTGTTTTCCAGATGGAAGCCTTTCTGAATCCACTCCTCTCCGTGACAGGATGGCTCTCTACAAAGCGGCAATCTCCAAACAGGATGTCCCTGTAAGCGTGCACGCCTGCACAAACCAAACGCTTCATCTGAGGCTAAACGGAGTTAGAGAAGCTACGGACAACGTTTAAAATAAATGTATCGCCATCTCAAGGTGGAAACACTGAAATTAATAAAAATAACAATGAAAACATAAGGAACTAAATCCAAAATAAATATGACCAGTTGAATGTAAGTTTTTAAATTGAAGATAAATGTAGCTTTAGCATTAGTCTGATAAATAACTGCAGAATACAGCAGATGGTGTCAATTTAAATTAATTTGTCTTTACACAATTAGTTTTTAAAAGGTGCTTGGAAGGATTAAAAACCAACACTTCATAATGTGGGGGGGGGGGGGGGGGATTAAAGTTAATTAAGAAGGGATAAAATTGGTTTGTAGCTAAAATATTTCCTAAATATCTGGTGGCTAAATGCTAAATGTTCATAAACTAATAAACATGCTGAACATAAATTAGGGCAACTTCCCCAAAGCTTTAATAAGCATCAATCAGTGCTAAATCTGTGATGTTGGCACTAAACTTAAAAAAAGCTCTTGTTAGATAAAACTAATTAAATGCAATCACATCTGAGTCACTAGTTGCTCAAATAATTGTATTTTATTACAGAATAGTTATAAAATTTGGCTACATCTTCAATCCTGTGTTTCTGAGGGAAAACTAGAAATTTACCATAAAATTTGACCAAAGCAAATTTTTACGACGTGGCCTAAAGGAACCAATTAAAAATGATTGATAATTTTCTAACTTTTGAATGACAAATTCCCAAGTTCTTCACACTTTTTTACACACATGCCGCAGAGTTCATGTTTTTCCGGGGGAGGGACTGATTTGTAATGAGAGATTGCATCCAGACGCCAGGATAAACGTCTGATGCTAACGGGAACTAAATAAACAAACTAAACTGAATAATCACTGCAGTGGGAGATTCCCCGCGGGATCTGAACCATTTCCCTTTTCTGTTCTTCTCAGAGCGATCATCTGGACGGGTTCTGTGGAAAACAAAAGGAGAACGTTCCGCCCTGCTCCATGGATATGGTGAGATTACGATCAGTCGCCCACGCTTTAGCTTCTCCTTAGCCTCGCTGTCGTCTTTATCTGTCTTCTTTCCTGCGTGCTCGGTTCAGGAGGCCTGTCTGCACAGGTTAGATTTGAGATGCAAACGTGATTGTTGTTGTTTTTCTCTTTTTTATTAAATTTTTAGAGTCCAGATCCCGAACCGAACGGCAGGAGACTGTTTCCGTCAGAAAGCAACGGTAAATCCCCACGCCTGGTTTTCAACGTGATGTTGAAAGTGTTTGCGAAATCTGAAAGCGCCGTCGGCCTCCAGCTCTTTCACAACCTCTGTGGCTCTGTTTGTCGGCTTGACATCTTATCGTTCAACCGCGTTTCTCTGCAGGCTCCTGTCCAGGGACTCCATCCTCCGGTCAGAAAGACTCCTCTTTCTCAAAAACCCCCAAAGTGAGTCCAACACCCAGCGGCTCTGGCGCCTTGTCCCGTCTGTCCCATCTAAATGAATGGAGGCTTTCTGTGTGCAGAGCTTCCTGCCTTTGAGGGAAACCTGCGTGTCGTGTCAGAAGACGGTCTATCCTCTGGAGAGGCTGGTGGCCAACAAGGATGTCTACCACGGCTCGTGCTTCCGCTGCTGCCACTGCAACACCAAACTGAGGTGAGGACTCAGATATCAGGATCCGATATCAGCATAAATCATTTAGACTTTTATTGGTCTTGTATTGTGGAAAACCCCCAAAACAAAACCTCGATTAGGTAATGTTACTCAGAAATACCGTTATGGCTAAACAGCTCAGTTTGAGCCTTTTGGTCCTTCCTGTTTATACTTACTAACTTTTTCCTGAGGTGATGCTAATACACCTCTTATGAGAAATCAAGGTGGAAGTTTTGCATGTGGCGCCCTCTGGTGGACAAACCGCTGCACTTACACGTGCAGAACTTAATTTTAGTAACTTAATTCATAAGATAACCTTCCTCTCCTCTTTGAAAGGACCTGGATGTTCAAACTGCTGTGTAAGAACGAGGGAAAGTTTGGTGGAAGGAAAAGTGTCCTGGAAAAAGTTAAGTGGGAGGCAAAAAAGCCTGGAGGATCGTTGAATCGATTGTAATGTTAGAAACACTCTGGATAGAAATTGTTTGTGAACTGTGAAAATGTATGGGTTTAACTGAGAATGACGGCGGACAGGTTAATTGATACCTAATTAAAATGTGATACTTAATTGATTAATTGATGTTTCTTTGTCATAAACTGAGAGCTCTGCTGCAACATAAATGACGTCCAGGTTCATTTATCAGCGTTTGTCTGAGGCTTCAGAGACCCAAGTGACACTTCAGCCGCTCCAGTCTTGGTTCCCATGGATCAAAACTGAAGGGTTCTTGATGGAAGATGCATTAAAAGGCTCATTCTGACATTTTTTTTTTTTTTTACTAAGTTATAAAGCAGAATCTGCATATACTGTTCGCAACCCATTTTTAAAAGTAACTAGCATTCACTGTTTTCAAGATGGAAAAGACTCGACTACTTCTAAAAAATTAGAGGAAACTAAAACTTTATAGATCTGTTAGCTTTCATAATTTGTTTTTTGTAGTACATAATCAGAACATCTATTCTTGATGAGGTTAGTGTTGTAGCAGCAAGAAGTAAGTTTTGTTTTTCCTCTGGGGTTTAGTATAAATCAGTTTGCTTGTGTACTTTTTTATGCAACCGTTTCTCCTTCCACTTAACTTCCCATTAATATTGTTAGCGGAAAGTGTTTTCCATATGAAACTGTTTTTGGGCTCCCTGTAGAGCAGGGGTGTCAAACTTAAGTCCCTTAGCTCCAGTAAACGGCAACATTTACGTGTAGGGAAAGGTTTTTCTTCCACTCGACTTTCTATGAATGTGCTGCAAATTTTTCGGCAATCTGAAGAAGTTCAGGCTTAAAATATTACACTACCAAAATCTATACATTCATAGTTTAAATATTTTAACTTAATTTAAGCGACACTAAGTAACTTTTCAACATTCATAAATTATTCTCATAACTTTTGTGATCAAGCGTCGACTTACAACTCGTTGAATGACACCTCTGTCATGACCCCGAGGGGGTCCGTATCGCCTTAACCGGCATTGACTTTGAGGAGGGTGGCAGGAACCCTGCCACACAAAACTAAAAATGTGCTGACTGCTTTACGACATACGTCTCTTCCCCCGTTTCTTATCTTCAACATCATCATGACATTGTTTCACCACAATTACATCCCTCACCTCATCGCTATTCATCCTTCACACAGAAATGTTCTTCAGCGCTGGCGCTCATGGGAAATGCAGTCTTCCTTCAGGCAAAACACGACCGCTTTCATCCACACTGGCGGCCACAATCGACCAAAACTGAAACTTGTTTAGTGTTGCTGTAATTTGTCACAAATGTTCCACTTTCTCAACTTTGTGATCTTTCTTTTTCAACTGTTCTTCTGTGCAGAAATGGTTTAATTTGTTGGCACGAGTGATTAAAAGTCTGTTTTTCTTTCTTTCTCTCTCTCAGTTTGGCGAGCTACGCCTCGCTGCACAACAACGTCTACTGCAAACCTCACTTCTCTCAGCTCTTTAAGGCCAAAGGGAACTACGATGAGGGCTTCGGCCACCGGCCTCACAAGGAGCTGTGGGAGAGCAAAGGTGACGGCGAGGAGACCTCCGGCCAGTCCAGCCCCGGGACCCAGCCGAAGGCCCAGAGCCCCGCCTCCGACCAGGAGAGCCCCAGCGTGGAGGACTCCCCGCTGGCCAAGGTTCTGGTTCTGGCCGCCACCATGGAGGCTCTGGGCCAAGCGACGCCCGAGAAGACGGACAGACCAGCAGAAACGCGCCGGCTCAAGATCTCCTGGCCTCCACAGACGGAGCAGGAGGTCACGCCCAGCAGTGGCGTCACCGATGCCGCAGACGGGGGCTCCGCCACCAAGCCCATCAAAGCCAAGTGGCCCCCAGAGGAGGAATCTGGGTCTCCTCCCTCCTCTCCCACCGAGCAGAACCGCGGCTCTCCTTCTCTGCTGAATAGCTCCTCCCTGAAGGAGCGCAGCGTCGCGTTCTCGCTGGCGGCACGAGCAGACAGGGGGCGCAGCCCTCCTCCCACTGAGGAGCAGCAGGATGGCGGTGAGGAGGAGCAGGAGGGGGGGATGAAGAGCGACACGGCCAAGGAGGAGCAGATGGAGGAGGAGGTTCGTGTAGAGAGTCCCGACGAGCCCACGGCCATCTCCTCCCCTGAAGACGTGGAGGTCAGCCGGTCATCACAGGACGTCGGCTTCTGGGACAGCGACGAGGTCGACGACAAAGAGGAGCAGCAGGTGGAGGTGCTGACGGCGGAGGAGATGATCAAGAAGAACAGATACTATTGTGAGGACGACGAAGAGGAGGTGGAGGATGTATAAGGTTCTCCTCAGGTTATCAGGACTTCTTCTTCTGCTCATTCCTGCGTCTCCTCATGTGCCTCAAGAGCGTCTGAATCACTTAAAGCCGATTTTTAAAAAAATAAGAAATCAGTAAAAACCCTATTTGAGTTTTCATAGAAAAACCTGTTTAAAGTTGTTACAAACTGAATCACTTTTTAAGACCTTTTCTATTTTCCTGTGTAGTTCTCTGCGTGAACGCTCAGACCTTCGATTTCCCATGTTAGCGTCTCTCTTTCGTCACTTTGAAGCTTCGTTTCTACTTTTAAAGACTTGCTGGATGTAACGATGACTGTTTTACTAAAGCTGGGGGACAAAAATTCCCCAACTGCTAATGTTTCAATAAATTCTCCTATAAAAACCTTTAGTGTCGGAGTTCCTCTCGTTGACGGCTACGTGCTAAGATTGAGCCTTTTGGCCCTTCCTGTTTATAGTTGCTAACTTTTACCTGAGGTGATACAAATATTTAGCAACTTTCATAACTCTAAAGATGAAAATATACAAATCAATGTTGAGGTTTTTCAATGCAGCGCCCTCTGGTGTACAGAATACTACGTTTACATGTGCAGAACTTCATTTTAGTAACTTAATTCAAAGAGTAAACCTGGGAGTAAAGATTTAATGTTTACTGACACATTCATCCATTTAACTCCTGTAATAAACCCAAAGAAAATCCTGTTCCTACATTTTCTTTATACTGATACGGTTATAGATGCACCATAAGCCACAAAATATCCTATTTTCTTTTAAAGAAGCTGGATATTCAAGTACAAGAGAATGTTTGGGTGAAGGGAAAAGCTTGAAGTAAATGTTCTGTGCAAGAAAAAGTTCATTATTAACTGAAATAAACAGCTTCGAGGATTCTTTAACAGAATAATTCACAATAAATGAATTATTTAAACAAGAAATACAAATAAAACGCTCTTCTGTTTTATCATTTCATGTTTTACTTTTGCTTCTCTGCTCATAGGATGTCCTGGAAACTTATAATAAAAACAAATTACACTGATGACACATTTACTATAAAGACCAGAAAGTAAATATATATTTGACCGCTAGATATCAGCATGCACAGCATATTTAGTTTTATTTAAAGCTTTAAACACGAACAAATGATTCTTTTTACCCTGTTTCAGGGGTCAGGGGTGATGAAACGTTTAGATGAATCAAAGTCAAATAATCAGATCATTTAGTTTATTAAACAGCAATAAAAAGATCCCTAGCCGTTTAAAAGGCCGACTAAAATGACACAATCTATTATATTTTATAAGTAAAGCAACATTTTACTCTGGATACTTTACTAGTTTTCAGCTAAAGTTTTATGAAAGTAAATGCACTTTTACAATATTCTATTATTTTTGCACTCTTGCTTTACTTCTCCCTATTTATTTTGTAATAAAAAAAAAAAACTTTTGTTAAGCAAACGCTGAGTTTATGAACAACAACTTCTAGATAAGCAAATATTTAAGGCTAGCAACAAGACAATCTGTCAAAGGAGATTTACTAACTGACTAAATGATCCTAACGTCCAATTTCATATTTTTGCAATAATTTACTTTGAAAAAATATTCTATATCAAAAAGTCCCAAAATGTATATAAATAGTTGCAGAATTACTAATTTTAGGCAAAATAAATACTTTTTATCACACTAATACTTACAGGTGGTCATGTACATGTATGTCAGAACCTGAAAAAGTACCTCCAGTGACACTTCATGGGTTTCATTGTTTACTAAGAGCCTCA
>JAVLVB010001109.1:2047686-2104126 GCA_032876305.1 Orestias chungarensis
TTTTTTTCCCCCCCCCCCCCCCGAAAGTTATAAAAAATAAAAAAAAGGTTACTGAGTAAATTTAACTAGTTATTACGTACTTCTGTACAGAAGCCCTCAGCAGGACTACAGGCTTGTTGCCTCCGTGCCACGCCGCACTGATGCAGTAATTCATGCTAAATGAGATCAAACCAAGTGTTACGTTTTAATCACAGTTTTTACCCACAAACGTTTTACTCAGAGTAAACCGACATCAGTTCCTCTGCTTGTTTTTGCGTTTTTCGTCCTGTCAAACTCGTGGTAAAGGGCTGCTTGTACTGAGCCATGTTCCGGTTCTGCTGGAGGTTTTCTAGCTGTTAACGGAGAGTTTTTGCTCTCCACAGTCGCCACATGCAGGCACAGGATGAGGAATTGCTGTAAAGTCAGCAACACAATGCAAGCTTATGTCTACTGATCCAGGAGCAGTAAATGCTGCGAGTTAATAACTCAATGCGATCGCATGGATTTCTTTAGACTGGAAGTTTTTAAATCTAATATTATTACTAAACTGAAACAGGTTCAGCTGGAATGTATTGATGACTGTATTTGAATGAATTCTCTCGTAAAGTGCTTTGAGATGACACGTTTTGGGAATTGGCAAATAACAAATTACCTGAGTTGAATGGAAACGTTATATCCTAGTTTCCTTAGACACTGAATTTTGGGTTTGTAAGCAACACACTTTAAAATGAGAAATAAAACATTGGAACTCTAATCGATCTATGTAACATAAAAGCTCCACTTTCTAAACATCCAGATTTTTTTTTAAACTATACTTTCTTATGGACAGATAATAATTAAACATGATCAATTCATCAATAAAACATCAACAAATCATGAAATCACTTTAAAAAAATAACAAAATTTCTGCAAAAAAACAACAAAAAACCAAAGACTGGATCAATTATGAAAGCTTTATTGGTCATCATTTGAACAAAGACATCATAGTGCAATTGAACGAGGCAGAATCATGGATATTACAACAGGAAATAATAACATTCAACTCTAGTTTGAGAAACCCTGAACTGTAACGTGGGAGATTTTTTTATTTCGACACCTGCGTCTCGTTTTCCCCCCAAGAGACCAAAGTTGAGCGATTTAAGCTTTTATTTTGAAGGTTTTTATTTATTTATTCTCTTTATGAAAGGATTGAACAGTTACCCTTTGCAAAAGCTTCCCGTCACATTTACGGTTGCATTTAAAATAGTATTTTAGGGTTTTTACGTGACAGACTAACACAAAGTGGTGCATAATCGTAAAACAGAAGGAAAAGTAATAATTGTTTTTCATACTCATTACAGTTAATCTGAAAAGTGTGGCATACTTTTTTATTTGTGTTTGAAGAAGCATGTTTTGGGTTTTTAGCAGCTTTGTTTGTTCCTCTCAGTAAAAAAAAAAAAAAAAAAATCACTAAAGATCAACCGGATTGGAGGAAAATAATCAGCAGTAATACAATTTTCATTCCGTTCTCAATTCACTTAAGTTCAGGACTTTGACTGGACCATTTTAAACACCCAAACCGGTTTCTGGTCTTGCATTTAGAGGGATAACAGTAACAGAGATGACCTGGAAGCTGTAGATGATCACATCGAGGACTTTGGAGCACATTAATGTCAGAAGTCATAGAAATTTGAGACAGTTTACAAATGTACTGTAAATGTAAATATAACAAAACAACAACAACAAAAACCTGCAGCACAGGTGGTTCAAAAAGTTTTGGAGCATGATTTCAGCAGATGTGTTAAAATATTCTTAAGACAAATTATTCTATTTTGGTTTGAAGTTTAAGTTAAAAATGACAAAAATCACTCATTGATCAAGTTCATTGAGAGATCCAAATTGTTCCATGTTGATTTTAATAAAACATTAAAAAATGTTTCCTTTTTGTATAGGTAAACCAAAAAATAAAGGACAAAATTTACTTTCTAATGCATTTTTAACAATAAAATTCAATATTTTTGTGGCCCATGCGAGCTTTGAACTTCATTTTTCTTTCTTTCCTGATTATTTTAAATGGATTTTAAATGCATATAGATCCCCTGTTGGCAATAAAAACCACGTTTTGTTTGTTTTTGCTCATCAGAATGAGGCAGAGCTCATTTGTTGGCCTTTTACACGTGTGGCTGGACGTCCTCCAGCAGCCCCAGACTCATTTGTATCGCAGACCTGACCGGAGAGCAGAAGTCAGAGAGCGAGCTAAACTTTGGATGCCGCTGCCTGAAGGAATCGGCTCAGCAGAGCTGGTGTCCTCTTTTGAATGTCTCTGACTCAAAAACTCCCATCCTCACTGCACCTGCTGCTGATGAACTCAGAAAGTCCCGCTGATGTTGTTTTATGTATCATCAATTCTTTACAGATTCATGTTAAACCCAAAAATGATTCAAAACCGTCCCAGATTTTTCATTTGAAAGTCGCCAAGATGTTTCGTTTGGCTGAGAATAATATTAATATGCGCCATAGGAACGTCCCGAAATAACGTTTTCACTCACGACATGATGCCGATATTTCAGTTTTCAGTCCACAACACACTTTTATAGTCGCGGATGTTAGAAAAAGGCTTGATTATGTGATAATTAAGAGGAAAAACTGATCCATTTAATATTTAATCTCTAAAATATATGACACTGGAGAGGTCTTGTTGTGTTGGAGTGTTGATATCGGAGATTTTAGACGTAGGCCGATATATTACAGTATTAGTTTTTTGGGCTGATATCGGACCGATACGATATTTTACAAAATTGTGTCAGGGCAGACCTAGTGAGCCAATTTAGATCCAAAATTCAAATAGTTTAATCCCAAATGTAAATTAAATGATGTTGTGACTAATTTTATTCCACTTTTAAACAAATTTGTTGTGGATACTATTAATGAATATCCCTTTTTTGCACAGAGGTTTCCCATCATTATTGATGGAAGAGATAGTTTCTGTCTCTCTTCTCTTTGCTCTGGCTCCATGACGCTTCACATTTGAGGCAGCAATTGAGTTATTATTTGAGACGTTGTGATCTTAACCAGCTGCTTCCAATTGTAAACCACCCAGTTGCTATGGTTACGCATTACGGTGAAAAAGAACCGGCAAAAACCTTTCCAGCTCCAAAGCATCTAAAAGATGCTCTGAAGTTGCCTAGAAACGTTAACATTTCTGCCAGGAACGAATAAATACTGTCTCTAAAAAGACAAAATAGCAATTAAAGTGAGATATCCCAACATTTAGCTGCCACTTTGAGATCCAGTTCCACAAAGATATTTAAACCTGATTCTGGATCTGATCATATCATCCTCATTTTTACAAACTGAACATGCAAATGCGCCACACAAACCCATCAGTGAGGGACCAACAACCGTGCACCAATTAACAGAAAGTTAAATGTACCTCACATAAAGCAGCATGTCCACGTCCATTCCTGAGACCGAGTATCCAGCAACGATTTGACACATCCATGCTCCAAAACACCTGAATAAAAGGTGTTTTGGAGCAGGTAAAAACACAAAAGTGGCAGATAAAAAACACAAACGTTTTTTTACCTGCCGAGATTTATCTAAGGCTACCTTCACATATCGTGCAAATGCGACCCAAATCTGAGTTTTTTGTTTGTTTTTGCCCATATGTGACCCATATCTGACTTTTTAACTGCAGAACAACATTTATGGAAGTGACAATAGATGCCGGCGTCTGGGGATCAATTTTAACGTTAAGCAATTGGAGCTGACCGTATCGTCACCAGATCAGAAAAAGATGGAAGCTGAGAAAAAAGAAAGCCACAGTCGGCACTGCTTGCTTCGGACATCTTTTACGTCCAGATTGGCCACGTCTGGCTTCTTCTGCTGCACGATTACGACGCACGCCTCTCATCAGTGACGTAAAAGGCGACATGACTGTAAAATGCTTTTAAAACTATCGTGGATGGAGAAAATCTAAATGTTTTCTCATAGAAGCTCCCCTGAACTCAGCTTTCTTCTAATCTTTTAAAGGAATTAAAACATTTATTTTGCACTTTTTTATGTCTGTAGCATACATTAATCACCTAAAACACACAGATAATCCCTGAACAAGATAAATTCATTTAAATAGTTGTTTTTACAAATGCATCTGACCCGTTTTTATTTGGACTACAAGTTAGGCTGTTGGGAAAAATATCCGCCTCTGCCGGGTTTGTTTCTCAACGCTGATCTCGGGAGGACTCTGCAAGAGGCGGCCGCTATGGAGAAATGAGGGCAGCATAAAGTCTCTGGTCGCTCCGGGGAGGAGGTCCTGCTCTCTGAAACAAACATCGGCCTCACTGCGCTTCCCTCAGGGTCGGGACAAATGAAATGATGCAAGCGTGCCAGAACTCAAGAGCTCTGTGTTTCAGAGAGCGAGGTCATGCAGAGACAGAGTGGATACTAGAGGATGGTATTAGTGCAGATTGCATAGAAATTACCCGTTAAAATGACCAAGCAGTTCGCTCTGGTGCCGTACCAACTATTTCTGGAAAGAAGATCCGGTGCGGTGCAGAGGAGGATGTGCGCGTGTGCAGCCCGCCTACGCTTTCTTGCTTCACCCGCTGAGAGGATGCAGGTCCACCTTGACTTTCTCACCGCTGCTCAGCATCCCCACCGTGGGGTAGAGACCCCCGGGGGGGACCGTCATCTCCCGTCGGCCCATGAGCTTCCCGTTCCTGGTGAAGAACACCTAGAGGAGAGCAGAGGTGTGGCAGTGAGAATAAACACAATCAGTGACACCTAACGGCGAAAGGCAAGATAGTTTGGGGAATCCACAAGAAACATCGAAGAGTCTGACCTACATCGACAGAGTATGACCTACCTCTCTCTGCCAGGTGGGTGGTAGATGATAGAAATGACTCCCAAACAACATAAAACTCACTCACAAAAGCAAGATTACAGCTCTTTCTCAAACCTTTGTCTAAAGGTGGAAAGAAATAGGGGAATGATTGATCAACGAGTCATATCAAAACAGAGAGCAGGGGAGCTAACGTTAGCCTAATAATTCTTCAAACTTCTTGCTGTTTGGTTTGATGATAAATATTTTTGTATGGAATGTAGTAAGAACATGCCGGCAGCTTTATAATACCCCATGTTTGTATCTATGACGTTTGTCTGAAAACGAACCTCACCATATAAAGAAATAGACTTTAGAATATGCCAACCTCGAGCTGTCGTAGTGTCCTAACTTTTGTTTCCGCTACTTCAAAAATTAAACAACAATCAGCTAAACGAACACAGTAGAAGCTTCACTTTCATCAGTTTAGTTTTTGTTTTACTACTGGGTTTTGCTGAACTGTAATTTAATAGTAAAGAGGATGAAAAAAGAAGAAGAAAATACTGAATAAATTATCCTAGACTGGCACTCGAATCCAGGACAGCCACTCTGTGGACACCCAGAACCCCACGCTCTACTTTTTCTATTATGAAAATACCTAAAAGAGACCGGCAGAAAACAGGCTGTAGAACGTTTTGTATTTTGCAGTGATTTACAACCTTTGTACAAAATGTAAAGCAACACTAAAGAAGCTTGAGTTTTGGTTGCTTTTGGCGGACCCTGTGGAAGAAAGCGGTGGTGTTTTAGCCTGAAGGAAGACTGCGTTTCCCATGAGCACCAGCAGATAGTGCGGTAAAATCCTGATTTCCTGGTCGCCTGCAGTTGGATTGAAGTACGTTTCTGTTTCCAGCGACTGTGTGAAGGACGAAGAGCGATGAGGTGATGAATCTAATTGTGACGAAACAATGTCAGATGATGATGTTGAAAACATAGAACGGTGGAAGTGACATATGCCTTAAAGCAGTCAGCACATTTGTAGTTGTTTTGTGTGGCAGGGTTCCTGCCGGCCTCCTCAAAGTTACTTAGTCCTGGTTATAGCGCTACGGAGCCACTCAGGTCGTGACAGAGGGGTCACTCAACGTCTAATTATAATCACAAAATATTTTATGAAGGTTGAAAAGTTACTGAGTGTTGCTTTAATTAATATCAATCCCTCTTATCTTATTGTCCGCGGGTCAAATTCAAGCTGGTTGCTACCATAGCAAAGGTTGAAAAGTTATTTAGAGTTGCATTAAAAAACTGGAAAACACCATGACAGTGTTGGATTTGTTTACAATTAGTAGAGTAGTTGCCCTTCAATCTAAAGGTTATAGGTTAAATTCCAGCTGCCTCCTTTCACATGTCAATGTGCACCTGGCCAAGGCACGTAACCCCAAGTGAATGTCTATTTAGTGCTTTGAGTGGTTAGTATGATTAGGAAGGAGCTATTGTTAGGTCCATTTACCATTTACTAAGCAATTCTAGATTTTTGTTTATAAGGACTTCATGCAATCATCATTTTTAAACTTTTTTTGGCTTTGCTTGTTAGTTTAAGAATCGTTTAAGCTGTTTGTTTTGTGTGTTTTATGTTTGGTTTTTGATTCTTGTTGGAGAGAGGATAGATGAACAACGGATTCAAGAGGTGGATGGATGGATGGTGGATGAAACTAATGAATTCATCGATGGATAAAACCGATTAAACAGTGGGATGGACGGACTGAGGAAGGGATTCATGGGTAACGGTAGAAATGATTGATTCACATAAAAATCCACAGAAAGGTGGATCGATGAACTCATTTTTACCTGGAGGGGCAGTAAACGGATGGACCGATTAGACGTCTACAGATAAGTCCGTGCTTTAACGGACGGACAGCTCCTGCAGAGAAGCAGTGGCTCGTGAAATGTTGATGTAATTGGAAGAAAATGTTCGTTTCCATCTGGAACGCAAGCCTTTTTTTTAGTGATGATAAAACCACAAAAGGGACAAAAAAAAAGGGAAAATCTTTTCATAAAGAGTGATTTTGGAGAAAAGACATCCTCAGAGAGCACTGGGTTCAGCAGTCCCGACCAGGAATTATATGCAATTAGGAAAGATGGTTGAACAAATAGGTGAGAGTGTAACGTCTGTCGTCTTGAGGGGATGAAAGTCCATGTTTACAGAACATGTCTCCACTAAATCAGCGACTGATTAAACTTCATCCAGCCGTTCTCCGAAGAACATCGCGCAGCTTTTCAACGTTAATACGGGCGGCTTCCCTCCAAAGTCTGAGCCCGAGCAGAGACGCTAAAACAACAACTTGAAGTACCGCCGAGAGACAAATGAGTCACATGTCAAACATCAACTCTGCCGCCCACTCCAACCTGTTTAATTACACACAGGAGAAACATATTTCATTAGTCTGAACAGCAGCAGAAAAGTGCGTGCTGTCCCGCCGCGCTAAGACCAATTTTTTCCTGCTGAATAAAGAACGACAAATCCCTGGATTAGGCCCGTTCTGCTTTCTCGCCCGACTGGGGCTCGGCCTCGCGCTCACCCGCCGCCTCTCACTGACCTCTCTGGGCTCCGCCTGCACAAGCGCATGGGCGAGTCGAGACAAATTCAGAAGCGGCAGCATTAAAGACGCCCGCAGCCTGGGGCCGCTGTGGCGAGACCTGCAGGGTGCACGTTGCTAGCACGACAGTCAGACAGCCGGCTCTGACGTGCATCCAGGTTGCACAGAAATCTGAAAGTGGGCACTATGCTGCGAGTGGCTGTGGTTTTGGCCCTGCAGACTAATATGAAATAATTGCTGTGGCCCCGCTTAGCAGCGCGCTCCATGAGGTGGTGCCAGGAAGTCGACGGGTTAAAGGTGTCTCTTGAAGGTTTTTAAGGGTCTGTTAGCACCATGGGACACGTTTCTCGGGACTGTGCAGCAAGTGGTTAACAGGTGGCGCCAGAGAAATTAAGTAAAGTGAAAACTTAGCTGGGAACGAATACCTAGCAGAGACTGGAATTCTAGCAGGAAGCTTCCTCTAGAGCTGCTGGTCATTTCCTCTACAGAAATCGTTCGCTCGTGTGTGTTGTGCGGATTTTGGGGTTCTATTCATCCACAGAACTGGTTGTTGGAGATTTTCCTGCCAAGTCCCACTCAGCGGACACCCTGGCCAGACCCAGAACTCCCTCAAAGAACTGGGAGTCCTTTCTGGTTTTGAGGAAACCAAAGGTTTGTAATAAAGCAGGAAAAAGAAAGAGACTTTCCTGCCGCATTTTTAAACTTTCAAAAGCAGCGGAGTATTTAATAGTACATACACAAGCTTTTAAAAATCATCACATAAAATAAATATAGAAATATTAAATCCTTAACAAAAAATCATTATTAAAGCAACACTAAAGAAGTTTCAGTTTTGGTCGACTTTGGCAGCCCAGTGTGGACAAAAGTGGTGGTGACTCCATTTCCCATGAGCACCAGCACACAGCGTGGTAAAATCCTGATTTCCTGGTCGCCTGCAGTTGGATTGAAGTTCATTTCTGTTTCTAGTGGCTGTGTTAAGGATGAAAAGCGATGAGGTGATGAAGCTAACTGTGACGAAACAATGTCAGATGATGATGTTGAAGATAAGAAACAGGGTAAATGACGTATGCCTTAAAGCAGTCAGCACATTTGTAGTTGTGTGGCAGGGTTCCTGCCACCCTCATCAAAGTTGCTTAGTGCGGGTTAAAGCGATACAGATGAGTGAATGACATAGGCGTTATTCAACTAACTGGAAGTCGACGTATGATCACAAAAGTTATGAACATATTTTATGAAGTGGAAAAGTTACTGAGTGTTGCTTTAATCAATATCAATCCATCTATCTGGTCGTCTGATAGCCACTCCAGCTAGCATAGCTAGAATAAGAATAATACTGAAGGAACAGACTAGCAACCGCTGCAAAAAAACTAAGAAATTCCTGGCCAACTAAGAAAGAGGCAGTATTCATTAAGTATGGGTTTATTTTATCATATTATATTGTATTGTATTGTATTGTATTGTATTGTATTGTATTGTATTATATTATATTGTGTTTAAACATGTTGGGTAATACAATTCTAATGCTTAACAAATGCAATACTTACTGATAAGTGAATAAAAGAGAGAAAACATTCGAAAAGTTGATATGTCTTTACATATTTTGCAGCAACGTTGTGTCTGTGGGTTTGCAAAATGAGCGGGAGTCACGACACTGAAAAGTTTGGAGACCCGTGTTTTAGTAAAACAAACGGTACGTAGATAGGTTTTTAAATTGCTTTTCTTATGGCTAGAAATTTAAACCCCCACCTCTAGTTTTCCCATCTTCTCCTAACATCGTGAGCCGTTTTTGGAAGTCTAACTTTCGGATTGAAATGAGACGACATGTGTTTTGAATTGGCTAAATAAATAAACTGAAACGAATTAGATTAATTTACCGTCACTTTCCGTCCCTGCTGTTCCTGAGGAACATCTTCCTCTTCTTCCTCCTCCTCTTCTTCGCTGTTAAGATACAGAACGTTTTGCACACCCTCTTGACTCGGATGGGCTTCCAGCTGGGCCAGGTCTTCCACGTCGGCTGGGCATAAGTGGAGACGTGTTAAATGAGCGCGATTGAACCTCGCTCCAGTTTGTGGGGGAAAAAACACTAAAGGCTTCGAATGAGTTAATGTTGCCTGCGTGAATGTATGGTGGCTTGGAAAAGTATTCACACCCCATGTACTTATCCATATTTTTTCCAAGTTACAACCACAAAAATGAACATATTTATTTGGAATCAAAAATACTGTATTTGTCCCAAAGGGAAATAAGTTGGAGTAACTATTCTAACTGAGGAGTTGTTGTAGATGGTGATGGCTGTGGGCAAGCTGAGGAAGCCTCTGACTGAAGAGACTCTGTTTTCCAGTAACAGTCTCATGAAGAGGATGTTCAGGGTTTTATGTAAAATCCTTTTTTCCATCATCAACTCCAGAGATTCCAAATTTGTCCCCAGAACAGACCCAGCTTTCTTTATCAGGTTGTTGAGCCTTTTTAGGTCCCTTGTTCTGATGCTGCTGCCCCAACAGATGATGGCAGAGGAGATGACGCTCTCAACAACAGATTTATAGAAAAGCTGCAACATCTTTGTGCAAACCTTGAAGGATTTCAGCTTCCTCAGGAAGAACAGTCGGCTCTGTCCCTTCGTGTAGAAAGCTTCACTATTGCACCTCCAGTCCAGTCTGTTGTTGCTGTTGAAGAAGCTGCTTTGATCGGACCCGAGCAAAATTTTATGTTGTCGCCAAAATGCAAAACGCTGCACATCACACCATCCCTGCTGTCAACCATGGTGGTGGCAGCATGATGCTATGCTTCTCTTCAGCAGTGACAGGGAAGCAGGAAAGAGTTAAAGGAAGAATAGATGGAGATAAATAGAAGGAAATCCAGGAAGAACACCTGTTTGGAGTCTGCAAGACTTCAGACAGAGGTGAGGATCAATTTCCAGCAGGAAAACAACCCTAAACATGAAGCATTCGTAAAACGTAATGGTTTAAAACAAAACATATCATGTGTTGGAACGGCTCAGTCAAAGTCCAGATCTTGACACAAATCAGGAATCTGCGGTAAGATCACAAAACTGCTATAATCTGACTGAGCTTGAGCTGTTTGGCAAAGAAGAATGAACAACAGGACCTGCAGCTATAATAACATCAGAAAGTGGCTCCACACAATAATAACTCACTTTGTGTTGGTCTTATACACAAAAGTCAAAGGAAATATGTTAATGTTTGTGGTTGAGAAAATGTGACAAAACTTGGAACAGTTCAAGTCGGGTTTCTGGGGAAATGAAACATCTTGTCATGCGTTTCGACTGGGGACGCACGGATATGAAAATCTGTCCCACTAACGACATCTAAAATAATAATGACATTAAGAATAATTCTCCGTTCTTCTGTCGCCTCGAATAAACGACCAAAACGCTGATGTTACGTCTCACACCTCAAAATCGTTGCATCCAAAGCATCACTTTCACGAGACCAAAATAATGAGATGAGACGAACCCCTCGTGAAAATAAATAAATGGTTCCTAATACTAATACTTATCGGACTGATTCAAGTATGATAAAACAAAATTTAATTACTAACACGGGCCGATATCGATATGTTGAGCATCCCTAGTTTTGGCTTTCCACTGTTTTTTGAAAATGATTCTTTTTGAACACTCAGACCAAAGTTTTTTGGACCCCACACACGGCGGCCTGCAAACAATCAATCCAGCATTGACGGATATATGTGAGTTCTTTTATTATATGTGGCCTTTGTTATTGTGTTTGGTCATCATGGAATTGAGAAAGCAGGAATGGTATGAGAGAGTTTCTGATTGTTTTTGTTGTTTTATTCATCTGTTTTTACAAGGCCAACACATTCCTAACAGGGAGTCATGGCCGTTTTGCAGGATCTGACATTGGTTTTGCTTTTGCGCTACACTGTCCTGTGTATATTTTGCATTGTGGAGGTCCCTCCAGCTAATTCACAGTGTTGGTATTAATCATTTTTTTCTAACAGTGTTTGTTTTGTCAGCACTTTATTATTTGAAGGTAGCTTACGAATATGGATGCACATATTTGGTAAACATTTTATATCTTTGTAGATTGTTAACTGTATTTGTTTGCTGAGTTTAAAGGAACTAGCTGGGGAGGCAAAATCTGATGCAACACCAGGAAGTGGAGGAATCCATCAGCCTGCTAGAAATGGGGGACTTGATTTTCCGAAGCTGTCCAAGTTTTAAAGAGCAACTGTTTAAAAGAACTGCTGGTGTTGGGTTGTCTTAGGGTTTTTCATATTAATGTTGTAGGTATAATGTGTAATGTTTAAATTAGTTGTTTAGATTTTATTTTTCGTTAGACCCCCCCATTTTATTTTGTAGGCTGTTTGTGTAAAATCCCCTGTGTGTTTATTGTGAGGTCAGTTCTTGTTTGTTATCCTTAGTTAAGATTGGTTTGGTTGACCTTTTCTTTTGGGCTCATTTTGTTTCTGGTTTTTGGGAGTTTTATGATGGATTCCTGTTAATATTTTTTTGGAAAAATAACTTGAAAAGCTCTTTTGTAATCAATGTCCTTCATTTTACTGCTTGGTCCCAAACATGCAGGTTTAAAACGACTCTCAAGTGGCGTGACGGAGTGACTTTTCCGTAAACGATCCCGTAGGATATTCTTTTTTTTATTTTTACAAAAACAACATGGTGGATATATTTAAGAGTAAAACATGAGGCAGGATCATTGTTGGTACCTGAACCTTCTCTGTCCAGGCTGTAATCTCGTGGGAACATGATTCCGCACCCCACGATGTCTCCTTTGAAGCAGCGAGGGCCAAAAGCATCTCCAACCCCGCTGCCGTGGAAGATCTTCCCATCATCTGTCAAAGATGTAAATCTGATTCATTTGGGATCCCTTTCATCACACATTTACTCAACAATTTGAAAGTCCACATGACAAAAGGAGGGGGAAAAATTGGTATTCATTCCTTTTTGCTGTGGTACACCGAAACAATCTAAATAAAACAGACAATCATCAAGAAAATCATCAAAACAACACCTTTCAAAGTTGTGAGAGACTACAAAGGAGAAAAAACATTGCACAGATAGCCTGCAGACAAGCTCTCCTCAAGCAGAGCGGGACGGCTGCTGCTTGTAAATATTTATGGAGTTGTCATGGGATCCATCTCCATCCCAGGATTCTGTTTAAACAGCCTCTATCGGAGCACTGGGAGCCAGACGGAGACACTGTATCATTAGAGCTCCCATACGGGACCTTGCAACAACATGGGAGACAGAGGTACCAATGGCAGCACACAAATACGAGCACTGAAGATGGAAGTGAGGATGAAGGGATCCAGGTTTGGGTCAGGCTGGGAGGAAAGAACGTATACAAAGGAGGAACAAGCCGGGCAGACCTGGTCAGATCCTGGTCAGATGTCACAAACTTTTCTTTGCACCCTAAATTAACTAAAGCAGAGAAGAAAGATTAACTGAGATGTTTTCAGAGAACAGATTACCCAGATCCGGTTCAAAGATGATCTCTTAGATGGAGGCATTCAGATCTAAGATAATCAATCAAACAACAAGTCAGACCACAGAGCAGTCTAATATTATTCCTGTTATTTGTTCTTTTATATAATATCATTTGAGTGGCTGTTTATGCTCATCCTGACGTCTTCTCTACATGGTCTCTCAGTTTGTGCTAAATTTACACACATTGATCCAGTTTAGATTGTTGTGAATCTATTTTTTATTTCCTCATAAGGCGTTGGAACCAGGGATTCTATTTTTTTGCACCAAATCCCTGAACGGTCTTCTACCTTCTACCTATATTTTTGTTTCCCATTGAAAGTTCCTCCAAAGCAATTGCTTCTTTTTTTGGGCAGATTGCTGCTCAAAGCGACACCAAAGAAGTCTCGGTTTTGTTCAATTTTGGCGGCAGGTGTGGACAGAATCAGTAGTGTTTTATCCTGAAGGAAGAATGCATTTCCCATGAGCACCAGCGCATAGCGTGGTAAAATCCTGATCTCCCTGTTGCCTGCAGTTGGATTGAAGTACATTTCTGTTTCCAGTGACTGTGTGAAGGATGAATAGTGATGAGGTGATGAATCTAATTGTGGTGAAACAATGTCATATGCTGATCTTGGAGGAAATGACGTATGCCGTAAAGCAGTCAGCACATTTGTAGTTGTTTTGTGTGGCAGGGTTCCCTCCACCCTTCTCAAAGTTGCTTAGTGCCGGTTAAAGAGATACGGACAACCTCAGGCCATGATAGAGGTGTCATTCAGCAAGATGTAAGGTGGCGTATAATCACAAAAGATATGAAAATATTTTATGAAGGTTCAAGTGTTACTTAGTGTTGCTTTAATAAAATTTTTATATCCATGTTTAAGTTTTGATTATCAACAGTTAGATTCTTCAAGTAGTAGAAGTTTTTATTCTCGCTCTTATCTTGAATAGGGGAACGATTGGTCATGCAGGAGTTTTATTTTTCCCCCTTAAGTTTTACCACCCGTAGTACAATGCAGACTGATTCACTAACATGGTCCACGAGCTAAAATCAGGAACAAAGTTAATAAAACTCTGGAAAAAGTATCACTACCTGAAAAGTGGCAGTTGAAAGTGGTGTGCCATAACATATTTGACCATGTTGAGGGCAATATGTTTTGTTGTAACACATGTGTATGGATGGATTTAGCTAACAATGAGGGTTTAGCGTTGGCCGAACTATTATTTATGATAGGTGATTTAGGGTTTATTAGGGTAAACCTAGCTTTTACGCTGGCGTTGCCTAAAAGTTTTTCAATGAGTACTTAAAATCTGAAAGAAAATGTCTTAATAGTAGGTGTTTATCAGACAATGATGTTACAGCCTTTAAAGAATCCATTACAACTTTAACTTCTTCAGTATTTCAGAGAAACATAGTGGAGGGCCGCAATTGAATTTCATGCTCTACACAAATTGATGTTTTTGTTCATTGTATTACGTCCTTGTTGTGTACTACATTAGACAACGTAGCCGCCATAAAAAGGAAAGTGAATACTCATAGGAGGTTGGCCCCCTGGTTTAATTCAGAACTTCGTACCTTGAAGGGAAACACCAGGAAATTGGACAAGAAATGGCGGTTTTCGCTTTTAGAGGAGTCCTATTTATCCTGGAAAAACAGCGTGCTTCTGTATAAAGGACACTGCGCCAAGCTAGATCTGCATATTTTACATTATAAATAGAGGAGAATAAGAAGAATCCTAGGTTTCTTTTTAATACAGTTGCTAAACTTACGAGAAACGAAAACTATCATCCATTTCTCCAGCTCTTAGCTGTAATGACTTTATGAAATTCTTTATTGGTATCCTACCAAACATAACTACTACCTCCGTACACAAGGAGGCACTGAATGTGGCTCTGGAGCCTGATCTCTGTTTGAAGTGTTTTGATCCAGTTGAGCCTTCTGAGCTTTTAAAAATACTGTCTTCATCTAAGCTTTCAACTTGTATGTTGGATCCAATCCCAACAAAATTGTTTAAAGAAGTATTTCCTATTATTATTACCCCCTTTTTGGATATGATTAATTTGTCATTAGTGAATGGTTATGTACCAGAGGCTCTTAAGGTAGCTGTAATAAAACCCATACTTAAGAAACCTTCTCTTGATCAAGAAGACTTAATAAATTACAGACCCATATCTAATCTTACCTTTTTTATCTAAAATCCTTGAAAAAAATTGTTGCTAATCAACTGAGAGAGCATTTGAGGAATAATTACTTATTTGAAGAATTTCAGTCAGGTTTCAGAGCTCATCATAGCACTGAGACAGCTCTTCTTAAAGTCACAAATGATATTCTCATGGCCTCAGACAATGGACTCGTGTCTATTCTAGTTCTGTTAGATCTCAGTGCTGCTTTTGAAACAATCAATCACAATATCCTCATAGAAAGGCTCAAACACACTGTGGGGATCAAGGGAACAGCACTAGGCTGGTTTAAATCGTATTTGTCTGATAGATCCCAGTTTGTTCATCTAAGTGACAAATCTTCTCCGCATTGTAAGGTTACTTGTGGAGTACCACAGGGTTCTGTACTTGGCCCGATTGAATTTACTATATAAATGCTCCCTATTGGTAAAATCATCAGACAGCATGGTGTTAATTTCCACTGTTATGCTGATGATACACAACTGTATTTATCTATAAATCCTGATGAATCCAGTCAGTTTGGTAGATTACAGGCATGTCTAGATAACACAAAAATGTGGATGACTTTAAACTTTCTGCTCTTGAACTTTGAAAAGACAGAAGTTGTTATCTTTGGACCAGAACCTCTAAAAAAGAAATTGCTTAGTCAGCCACTTGACCTGGATAGAATCAGGTTGGCATCTGGTGACAATGTAAAGAACCTTGGTGTTATTTTTGATCAGGAAATGTCTTTCAAGTCCCATATAAAACAGGTCTGTAAGATTTCCTTCTTTTACCTTAGGAATAAAGCAAAAAAAACGAATATTCTCTCTAGGACAGATGCTGAAAAAGTAGTCCATGCATTTGTTACTTCAAGGCTGGACTTTTGTAACTCTTTATTAGCAGGAAGTTCACAAAATGCAGTTAAAAGTCTTCAGTTGGTCCAAAACGCTAAAGCAAGAGTTCTGATGAAACGTAAAAAGAGAGATCATATGTCTCCAAGCTCTAATCTCTAAAAGTACAACGGGAGGCAGATCTTTTAGTTATCAGGCTCCTCTCCTGTGGAACCAGCTTCCAGCTTTAGTCCGTGAGGCAGACACCCTGTCTAGTATCAAATCTAGGCTTAAAACCTTCCTTTTTAATAAAGTTTATAGTTAGGAAGAGGTAGAGAAGACAGCCTAATCGGGTTGGGGAGGAACTCAGTCTTGACAGACGGTTTTCCTTTACTGTACCTTCTTCATGTCTCACTCTATAGGGTTATTTAGTTTTTTTTATAGTTATGTTGTTATAGGCTTAGACTGCTGGGGGACAATCTGACCACTTCTCTCTCTTACAGTATCCTGTGCATCCCATTTAGTTTTCTGTCTTTTCAAACCTCCAGTCGGTTGTGGCAGATGGCTGCTTGTACTGAGCCTGGTTCTGCTGGAGGTTTCTTCCTGTTAAAGGGGAGTTTTTCCTCTCCACTGTCGCTACATGCATGCTCAGTATGAGGGATTGCTGTAAAGTCAACGACAACACAAGTCATTGTTTTGGTCTGCTGATTCCAGAGGAGTGAATGCTGCAAGTCAATGACTACATGAATCTGCTGGGGTTCCTTAGATTGGAAACTTTTTCGAATTGATTTGTTTATGATGCATCTTTGATTTTAATTGATTTTATTGTAAAGTGCCTTGAGACGACATCTGTTGTAAATTGGGGCTATATCAATAAACTGATTCTTGATTCTTCTTGATTCTTGAACTGATGAGGTTAATCAATCTGAAAGGCGGATGGTCCTGGACTTTTCTAGTTGGAGTGTCGTTCACACCATGATTTGAACTAATTTTTGGGTCCTAAAGAAGAACGTTGTAGAAACAACTAGTTACCAAATCCGAACTGCACACAACATGTTGACACTATGGTGTTTGCACTTATGACGGATTGAGTTCATACGACATCCACGTCTACGATTAATGAAGGTCAACATTTTTTGCCTCCTTAGGCAGTATAAAACTATGTTATCCAAAACTTACAATGCACTGTTAGGTACTAAGGCATCATTTTTCTTAGATAACATGTTGCCATTGGACATCTGTTTTTGCAGACCTGGCGCGTGATCAGATTAAAGAATGTCACAGATAGAGAGCACTGAGGTTAGACTGAGCCCTTTATCTCTGGCTGCATGAGGGTGATGGTGGTTGGGGAAAAACCTGCAGCTGCGGGTGTTGACTCATTGCACGAGTGAGTCAAGGATGGGGAGTTATGGTGGGGGGTGGGGGTGTAATGAAAATCCCTGAGAACTCACTGGTTGGATAGCTGGTAGTTACAGCTTAATGACCCATTGACTTGCACCAGCTAATATTTAAACTTCTGATATAAATCTGCTTAACAGCTAACAAAAGTTGGTTATTTATGTGTATCTTCAGTTCACAACAACCATAGATATAAGCAAATCTGATCAACCTGAGAGCAAAAAAGGCCCTGAAAGGATCACAACAGGTCAAATGAATCCATCGCCACTGGTGCAAACGGGGTATTAAGGAGACAGCACTGTGTGTTGTATACGTAGAGAGTCCTTAGTAGTTGGGATAAGAATGACTTTTTTAAAAACTGGCAGTTTCTACACAATCTTTGAAAAGACAAGATCAAAAACCGGTTAAAGAGAATACCAAGAGGACGACAGCGTCAAGGAGTTAAGATTATTGTCTAAGCAGATATTGATGACGACATTATTACAAAGGCTGCATGTTACCTGGATAAAATCCAGTAATAACAAACGTTGGAGCTGCTGGATATCCCCAACAAGTACTGGTTGTTTTCTAGACATGCCAACAGTCTCCTGTATTCTCTATGAGGCAGGACCAATGCTGTTTTCTAAAGAAAACAAAATAACACTGAAACAAGCTGGTGACTGCATCTCGTTCTCGTTACTCTGACTCACATAGATCTGCGGTTTCAAATCAAGGTTAAAGACTTCTGTTAATCTAGACTAGAAACCTTCAGGTGTGGGGTGTAAAGCTGAACATAAAGAGTTTCCTTTGTCAGCATCACTTTAAGATGAGATTGTAATACTTTTATAAAAGGCCCGGCTGGGGATAAAAATTACCCTGGAAATCTTTAGGGTCACCTGGAATCTGCTATATTTGCAACGTTTTCCAAGTCAAACTTCTTGTTGATTCAAGAGACTTAAGGCTGTCAATTTGAACCCAATGCCTGCTATGAATTAAAGTGAAATGCAAAAATTGGAGAATTTCAGTGGTGGGAGAGAAAATAGGGGAATTAAAGTTTTAATAATCTCTTTTTGAAGCATTCCGATGTAGTGATAGGAGGCTCTGCGGTAAGCCGATCTGAGAGGAGAGCAGGATGTTGGGTACAAGCCGCTAGACCGGCGCTCTCACCTTATCCCAAGCATGGGAAGACAAACCTCTTACACACAGCATGGAAAACCACACGGATCATTATCAGTCACTAACAAATAAGATTAATGGCAGCTCTGGTGGGGCGTTCACATATCTGTGGTGTCCAGTAACCAACAGCCAAGCCAGACGGACCGCGGAGCAGAAGCTCTGGCACTGCCATAGTGATCCTCGAAATGGCTGGTCCTGGCCAGTCACTCAGCATCCACAGACTCAGGCAGGACGTCCAGCATCAACTGTTATTACTAACGCATCCGAGCTAAAAATGCAATCTGCAATGGGATACGGCAGATTTAAGACCACAAACCTGAACAAAAAAAAACTAAATGTCTGGAACGCGCAGAGTGGAAAGGAAAATGTTCCAACAATTGTTGATTTGGACAGCAGATGTCGCTTCCGAAAATAGCGTCTTGGTGAAAACTACCAAACAAAAAGTGGCTTTTATTATGTGTTTTTTAATCAATCACTCAGGGAAGAAGAAACAAAGAAAACAGCTCAGCAGATAAAGTCCAAGTGTATACTAAAAGCTCTGGACAGATAAGGACTAACTTGATGTGGACTGTGACAATTCCCTGTGAGATAAAGGTCTGGGTACCAGGACTAGCTTGTTCAGAATAATAACCACCTACTGCGGTGGTTCTGCATTCATATCAATGCAGCTAATCTCTCAGCGTAGATACGGAAGGGTGCTGATGCATGGCATTGAAGCTGTGGACATTTTATCCAGATGCCTGCAGAGATAACGTTGGGAAATCTAAAGGAAACAAACACAAACTCCAACGATTTTGAACACTCACTGCAGCTTTTATTTACGCCATCCCTCCGAGAACCAAGCTTTTGCAGGGAGACAAAAAGGAGATATGATCCCTTTCTCATTCTGACAATATCCTTTTTGTTTTATCTCCACAGTGATTCTGCTGTTTGTGTTCAAAACCTCAAAAATTCTTTGAAGTTGTGCTTGATAGGTTTTTTATCTAAAGGAATCCTGAGATGTTTAGAGGAAGTCGACTTCATTCATTTCTCCTAAACCATAAGAAAAGCAAAAATACCTCAATCTGTAAAGAAATCTCCCGATTCATTTACAGTTATGTCCCGATTTTAGTTATGCTAAGCTAATTCTATAGTTATGCTGCTATAGGCTATGCTGCTGGAGAATAATCTGACCACTTCTCACTTTGCTACTTTCTACATCTAGATCAGAGAGAAGAGGGGACACTGGTGGAAAGGTCTTACCTGCATGATAGGCGACAGACCCTCTGCTCCACCCAGGGTGCCTTTTCTTGGGATAATCCTAAATAAAAGAAAATAAACGAAAGAAACAAACTGTCACAATAGCATTCTGAACTGGAAGAGGATATAAGAGAAACCCATCATAGCGCTCCTTCGCCATTTCATTCCTTCTCAGTTTGTGAACTTTACAAAGCTTTAACAAAATTGTTTGGTAGTATGTTTTACACCAACCATGTATGAAAACATCCTAAACATGCTTCGTTCTGTACTCCAATGGTACTTTACTTTTACAAAGTAGGGTTAATCTCTACAATAAGTGGAAAATATCTGAGAGACTCGGGCTTTCCTTTCCCAGCCACTTGGGCTAGCTAGAGGTACATAGGAAGCATCCTTACCAGACTGGCCACCTCAACCAGCTCCTCTTGATGTGAAGGAGCATCAGCTTCAGTCTGAGCTTCTACCAGATGACTGAGCTTCTCAACATATCTCTAAGGTAGAACCCGGACACACTGCGGATAAACTAATTTTGTGTGCTTGTGTCTCGTTCTTTCGAACTGAAAGGTCATACCTGTAGATAAGGGGGGTAAACAAAGACCAACCACTAAAACAAAAGCTCTTCCTTGAGCCACTGCCTGTATAGAAATCTTATTTTCAATTTCAATTTAAAGATTAATTCTTACCTAAAGATGAAGGAAAAATACCAAAGCGAATTTATAAATTTTTTCTGTTTGAAAATAAATTTTTAGTACCTGTTGGATACCAACTCTTAAGGACTGACATTGGACGGGATTTGGTCGCTGATTGAGTTTTTCGATCTATGGCTGGTCTGTCTTGCAATGGAACAGACTACATAGTGGCCCTCTCTCTCTATTTTCACACATGTGCGTATAAGTTTTTTTTTTTTTGCGCCCAGAGAAATAACCATCGTGCCCTCTAGGGATAAGATCAGGGGATGACTCAGAGGTAATTACCAGCGATTTTTATCAGTACTTAGCTGCACCTTTGTTATTGTAAAAACACACCACTGAACAAGAGGAAAGATTAACGGCGCAATGACTTCATCATCTTTCATCTTCCATTTGGTTCCATTCTCTGTAAATGATTACTGACTATTTCCAACTTAACTTGCGCCATACAAAAGACCATTCATGTCTTAGGTTATAAGTAATAACTAGCGAATGGAAGAATATGATTAGCCAAAGATTCAGGAAAGGCATTGCATAAAACTAATTCCTTAAAGGCAAAGCGTGCAGGTTAAATAACTACTATTAGCACCTGTGTTGGGATGAAAAATAAACAACAGGAAGGCTAAAGCAAGATGACGAGTACTACAATTAGGACCTCCAACATTTCGGTGGAACCTCATAGATCTTATCTGACAATCTGGCTGAGAATCATTTAACAGGAAATGAGAGACAGAACAGAGTAAGACATCAGTGGACGAAGACGAGGAGACATGAAGGAATGCGGCAGCAGCTCCAAGCCTGAAACTGATTCTGCTCCATCTTAACCACACTGGCGGCATCTCCATGTGGAGGTTTATCCATCAAAACACAACTCTCTACAGCTGCAAGCAAACAATCAATGCAACAAGATACGGATGAGAACAGATAGTCATCAGAACGAAAAAACTTCTACATTTTTATCTCGCCATCTGACTTTAAATCATACCTTTCGTTAATGTTGTGAAGTGCAACATTAATAAAAGCAAGAATATTCTCTATTTTATATTATATTTATGTCTCAATTTAGTATTTGGGAGCATTGTGTTTTGACTGTATGATTTGGTTCAGATGTTTTTGCATTAATTTTCACAAAGAATTCTCAATATTTGAGAACATTTGCAAGTATTCATTCTGACAGAAATGCTGGAACTGAGAAAGGATTGTAGGACGACTCAATCACACAAGCATTTTTCAGATCTGCCCACAGATTCTTCCCCAGGATCATTCATTCCTATCAAGCTGAATCCAATCAAAATATTCTGATTGGGGCGTTTACTAGACACATTTTTAATGCCATTCGCCATTTATTCTGATTACTTATGTCCATGTAAACTTACCTATTGACTTTGTCGTCCTTAATTCACTCTGTAATCTCTCTGGCTGAATGTTTAAGTTCATTTTCCATCAGTATAACCCGTTTCCGCCTACACGTTTAACTTCCTGGTTGATGTATTTAGATATTGCTTCAGTCCCCCGATCTATTTCCTTGTCATCTATTTAACTATGGAGTAAGATATTCAAAAAAGTTCTTGTACCCAAAACTCTGCTGAAATATTCGTGAGTCTGAGAAATTGTACAGAATAGGATTCTTTTTTTATGTTAGAAGGAACTTCTTGTGCCCAAAACTCTTGTTTTTATGAGTCTAAAAGGTGAATGCAAAGTCTTGTGAATACAACTCTAATTTCTATGAGTAAAAACTCTTCCCTTCTGTATGGAAACAAATTATCGATCGCAGAGTAATCAAGAAGATTCAAAGATGGCGGAGGACAGTGGACTGAGTTTAGCAACCACCTATATGTATATAGATATATATTGATCTTACCTGTGATGCTTCACCTGAGGTGATTGCTCTACACGGTCCAAGGTCTTCCACCATCTTTAAATTTGGAGCGGACTGTTTGATGTGATTGCGGATCGATTACTCCGCCCTGTGGCGTAGTTTTTACTGATACCCACAGAGTTGAACTTGTGTCCACATAGAAATTACAGTTGTTGTCACAAGACTCTGTGCTGTGTTTTCCAGGTGTGGAAATTCATCTAATTGACTCAAATTTGTCAATAGACCTATCAGAAGTTTCCAAAGCATGCGCTTGAGTTTATAGTTCATTGCATCTGATTTTGAAGACAGCAATAAAAAGGAGTCGATGTTGGAGATAAAAAACAGGGGAACTGACCTACGCCGTAAAGCAGTCAGCACATTTGTAGTTGTTGGCAGGGTTCCTGCCACCCTCCTCAAAGTTGCGTAGCCCCGGTTAAAGCGATACGGACCCTCGGGCCATGACAGAGATGTCATTCAACGAGGAGTAAGTCAACGTATAATCACAAGTTATGAAAATATTTTATGGAGGTTGATAAGTTACTGTGTTTCAGGGTATATGTTTTGTGATGATTTACTGGCTTTTTAAACCCTTTATATGTGTATATATTGCAAATTCTCTTTTTAATTTATATTAATGTTACTATTTATTATCCTACACCAATCATTGTTACTGTAATAAGTGCAATATCTCTCGGGAAATAATCAAGTAATTCTGATTCTGAGGTTTAAAATACTGGTTTAAAATTATTGTGTAATTCTGCATCAAAATGTAGGCATAAGAGATGATCAGAAGGTTTTTAATCTGCAGTTTAATAAGTAATTGCCAATTAACTTTATACATTTCTAGAATGACTTCTATAGTGACTGTCCTGCGGCACGTTACACCTGTTTGCTGTCAGTAATGCAAAACCCTGTCAGTTTCAGCTGGGAAAATCTGGGTGGACCAGGAACTTCCAATATCAGGACCTTCCATCGAAGTTGAATCTGAGATTTCCACACTGTGGAAGAGTAAACGGGCCGGGATGAAAAATAAGTTAGACAGTGAGGGTGCGGGCTGAGAGGAAATCCGTGTGGAAGGAGATACCAATCATCTACTGCAGCTATCACGCCGATATATCATAGACCCGTCTAAAAATAACGCTTAAGCCAGGTATTACCACAGACGTGAGAGTATGTTGTGTGCGCTGCTGGAACTCTATATGGGGAGGGTGAAGCAGTGGGTCCTGTTTGTACGTGCTAAACGTATGGGGGTTGGGCAGGGAGCCTGTGGAGAACTAATGCAGGTCTGTTTGTTTAGCCTCATGTCAACGGACTAAAACCTCCAGGCCCCCACGGCATAACAATGACTGTCTGATCTGTAAGCATCAGTGTTGGCGTCTCCATTATGTTTTATGGATGCAGGGCAGAAAAAGAAAAACAGACAAGTTACCTAATTTGCTCCGCTGTTGACAGGATTGCAGATAAGGATCGTAGGATAATTAAATCATGTAATTTTATCCAAACTATTGCTCAAACACAACATCATGTCCAAACAGCAAGTTACCTTCAGTTGCCTTGGGGGAAACGGCGGCATGACGGCAAACTTAAGACCAGGAAAGCTTCCAATGTTTCCCGTTGAACAAGGTTGACTCAAAGTTGTTTTTTTTCTTGTCTCATTCTAAAGCGTTACGTTATCCTAAGCTATTTTATAGTTGAGCTGCTTTAGCTGCTGGAGGACAATCTGATCAATCTGCATTAGTTTATATAATTTCAACATTTAAGTTTGTTTTTGTTCAGTGTTCTCTGTAGAAGGTACATCTGGTCTGACATTCTGTTAGCTCGGAGATCAGCTAGGATTGTGCGGCCGGTGGCTCAACGCTATCATTCTCCAGCTTCCAATGTTATGCTTAACAAGGAACAACTTCATAGGTTCTTATGATTTTTTTTGTGTTTTCTGTCTTCGGAAACCTCCGATCTGTCATGGAGGATGGCTGCTTGCCCAGACCACGTTCAGGTTCTTGTTTAGCTGGAGGTTTCTTCCTGCTAAAGGGGAGTCTTTCCTCTCCGCTGCCACTACATTCATGTTAGTGTGAGACACAAAACAAGTTTTTGTCTACAGTCTATGCATGCTGGCCCAGGAAGAGTGAATGCTGAAAATCTGAATCATAAAATTAACTTTTGATAATTCTTGCAATGTGTTGTGACTGGATTCTCCTCATAAGCTGAGATGAAACAACATTTCCAGAAGAAAGTAACATTTAAATCCAGGGCTGAGGGCTACTTGTGGAGGTCGAATGTTGTGTGTGGTTACAAACGTAAGGCTTAAGGACAATAGTGTACAAATTAACCCTGGTACAAACACACAGGAGCTCAAGGGAAATGGTCAATTGTACTGAGCCAGGTTCTGCAAGAAGAGTTTTTCCCTCTTTCCGTTGTCAAATACATCCCCAGTATGAGAGATTGCTGTAAAATAAACTGTACAAAGTAGTCAATTGTCTATTCCTACTAGAAGCTGGTCCAGGATGCGTGAATGCTGCAAGTCACTGTCTCAATTAAACAATGATTAATAATAAATGGATCAGTTTCTCTCATTACGATTGTTACTATAGTTCTCCACGTGATATCACTTAATCAAGCTATTTCTAACATTCCTCACTATAAAAGTTATACAAGTATGGATGATTCATGCAGAATCAGCAATAACAAAGACTGAAATATCGGCATCATATTGAGAATGAAAAATCGGTATCGGAACACCTTTAGTTTTCATCTCGTTTCTAATGTCATATTTGAAAATGTGCATTTAAAAAAGGATGCATTAAAAAAATATTTTTTTGTTTACATCAAACTTTCATGCATATTTGAACACACCTTTTTCAAATGCTGAAAAAGAAAATGTGAGTTGGGCTTGTTTCTATGTAATGGCTCAGACTGTAATTTCATTAGGTGCCAACGTTAGACATAGTTGTGACAAACAGGAAGTGGAAAAATGCGTTTGCTACATCAGAACTCAACGTTCAGAAAAGGCACAAAAAAAAGGAAAAATAACCCAACTTAAGCAATATTAACAAAACTGATAGGTTTTATGACTTTTTTAAATTCCTTGAAACTTTTTTAATAAACATAAAAAAACATGATGGAAACAAGGTGATAGATACCATCAGGACTTTGCTGTGGATTTATCTGTAGTTTAAAAACCCATTTGACTAGACTGAGCTTTACTGTAAGGTGAGTTTATGTGCGTCTAGTAATTAGACCTTAGGGTGAAGGACTGGGATAGGCATTGTTTGAGGTAATGAGTTAAACTGCCTTCAGGTTAGCAGGTATTTGTCAATTTGACAAGATAATGGTGCGAGGGGGAAAACATTGGTAAGAAAGTCTGGATCACTGTTCATCGAAGCTTACTCAGATAGTGTCAGTGTTCCACAGTTAACTTGTGTTGCAATATTTCCGTTCCACCGAAGGCTGAACCAGCCACGGCTATTCATAAAAGTATAGCAGCAAATCAAAAACCTGGGACGAAATACGAAGCAGCGCTTTGAGTCAATAAGTCCAACAGAAACAGAGTCAGGGAGCTGCTTGTTGAAAGTGTTAATTTTTTCGGCCTGTATTGTTTGTATGTTGTGCGAAAATGATTACATGAAAAACCTGGAAACTTGTCACTTTGCAGGTTCAGCATCTGTTCTCCTGGACTAAGGCTTGATGTCTTTATAATGGGACCGAGGTACAGCAGGAAAAGCTACAAAAACGAGAAATAATACAGTAAAATAGTGCTGAGCTCTAAGAAATCTAATCCTCCTGAATGTAAAGAATATTAAAGGACTTTAAAAAAAGCGAGTCTGTGTAATCTTTTAAAGAATAAAGTTATTTCTGGACATTAATGTACAGCAAACAAGATGAAAAGTTAAATTTATTGAGATTGTGATTTATTGGGCGACTTCGTAGAATCTTTGAGGCTGTGACTTTGATCCTAACACAAAAATGTCTCATTAGACTTCTGAGAAAGAGGGAACTGTTATCCACACCACTGTTTGCCATTGGTGCAGTTCGTTTTTCTGCGTTATTGGCTAAAATCATTCTCATTTTAAGATTTATAGTTATTCCAACTTCAAGAATTTCATTTTATAGATTTGTTGCAATTTATACAACAATCTAGACATTTTTAACTAGGAAATATGGATCCAAATGGGTTTAATTATTGTGTAAGGTGCAAGAATTCTGACAAAATGCTAAAGATTTATGGCACAACTGATCTGAATTTATAAACTCAAGCCACTTGGATATGTAAATCCTTAGGATGCACACATAAAAATTTAGGCCAATATCCATTTCTGATATCAATATTGCTGTTATGTACGGTAACTGATATTAACAAATATTTATTCCTTATCATTCGAAAATAAAAATCAACCACACCACAGACATTCCTTCTGTTCTTCAGTTAAAAACGTCACAGTCCTGTATTGTATCTCTATAACAGTCACATGATCTAGCAAATATCACATGACCAAACCAAACATTACATGATCAACCCCCTCACATCCCCCTTAATTGAAACCATACACAAACTGCAACAAGATGGAAAAAAACATTGGTTGTTAATATTGGCACAATTTTATTTATTGAACCAAAAGGTTAACAAATGACCAAAATTGGCCGATACCGATGTTGATGCCAATATACTGTGCATCTCTAGTAAATCTCATGATGAATTAACCAACATTAAAGATTGCAGATTGTTTAATTCAAGGTTTATATTGGAAAACGGTTTTATTAATTAGTGTTTCAGCTGCTCTTTGGGCATGAAGCATCGATCCAGTGTCAGAGCACATAAAAAAGGGAAACTACAGCGGTCATATTAGATTCATTGTAGTCATTTTTACTTTCAAGAATATTAGGCAAACACTGCAATATATTGTGAAAAAAACAAAAACATACATATTTTAAAAAATTGTTTGTAGAAAATTACTTCGTAGGCGTAGCAGTCAAAAACCTATAAAAAAAATATCAACATATGTCAAGAGTGTAAAACCATAACCAGGACCAAAATCAGGATCAGATATTCAGGGCTAGGAAAAAGTGGAGCTGCTCCTTTGATGCCTTTAATGCAAAGTGTTTTATTTATTGTTTTACCGGCTTATCAACGGTCAGAGCTAAAAGTAGTGTTAAATATAGCGCATCAGTAGTCATATCTGGGTAAATTAAGGGAAGCAGTTAAAATGTACCACTGCTTTAATTTCTATTAGCAGGAATAACCCAAATGTTTAGCAAATCTTTTACTTTAGAAGATTTATTTTAATATTAGAAATGTAGAACAGGTACTTTAGGTCAAAGGTATTAAAAGTCCGGCCCGGAAGCAATTTGTGAAAAAATTAGGAAACTGTTCATTTTCTTGTATCAAGACAAAAATCTGTTGTCCAAATATTGGCCCACGCTGAAATCTAGATGCTTATAAAACTTTCTCCATAAAATCTATTTTTCCTTTACGTGAAATGTTTTCCCAAACAATAGAGATGTTGCTGCTGCTGCTGTTCTTTCTACTGACCACCAGTTTCCTAAAACATTGTCCGAGGAAGACTGTTATGATAATTGTTTATCTTTTTTCATGAGACCAAAAAATGAGAAGATGAAAAAAGTTAAAACCATGTCAATAACGTCAGCTTCCATGAATCTACTGAGCTACACTAGTTCCCCTGCACTGCACCAAGTACAAATAAAGTATAGTAAAGAATAATGGAGTCCCGCCCCTCCGAATGCATGAGTGTCTAAAGATATCCCAGCATTTGCTTTCACGACTCACCCTTCTGGCCAAGCCCAAGGCGATGTAGCACTTCTCCCCAGCATCAATTATCTCCACCTCATAGTAGTGGCAGCGGGTGGTGAGCGGCTGCCGGGCCTGGGCCAAACCGACGTCCATGATGCTTTTTCCTTTGCCAGCATATTCCAGTAGCTGGAAGAAAGAGAGAGAAAAAAGAAACATACTGTGGTTTTATTCATTGCTCATTGTCAGGTGCATTGATTCAAATATAAACAAAGGTAGCAATCATCAATCTGATCAAGAATTTGTACCATCTGAAGCAGGATTTGGACTGATTTATGTGAACAAAATAGGGCTGTGCGGAAATTGTTGCAATAGGGAAAATATAGTTGGAGTACTTTTTCAAATCAACCACCTGTGATGAAAAGAGAAACATGACATTTGTCATGAGGCACAGATAGAAACAACCCAAATCAGTGTGGATCAAGAATGGGCTTTAAAAAGATTTTGTTTCTGATGTTGTTCCTGGGATTTTTTTGTAGCCACTGCTCCAGTTTGGAAGTGACTGCCCCAAGGGCCTTGATTACCACAGGTACCACTGTGGTCTTCACGCTCCAGGGGTTTTCTAGCTTCTCTTTGAGTCCCTGGTATATCGTCAGTTTCTCATGCTCCTTTTTCCTGATGTTGCGATCGTTTGATATTGCTACATCTACAACAACAGCTGTCCTCCGGTGTTTATCCACCACCACAATGGACGGTTGATTTGCCACAACCATTTTGTCTGTCTGGATCTGGAAGTCTCTCAGAATTTTAGCTTGGCCAATCTCCACCAACTTTGCAGGTGTTTCCCACTTTGATCTGCATAGTGTGCAGATGTTTCTGTACACTATGCCCTGCAATTGGTCGTGCTGTTCCATGTATCTTTTCCCTGTAAGTATCTTGCAGCCTGCTATTATGTGCTGGACTGTCTTAAGGGCCTCCCCGCACAGCCTACACCTTGGACCTCGTCTGGTGTGGTAGATCTGAGCTTCCATTGCCCTGGTGTTTAGGGCCTGTTCCTGTGCTGCAAGGATGAGTGCCTCTGTGCTGTCCTTGAGTCCAGCACTTTCCAGCCACTGGTAGGATTTCCTGATGTCAGCCACTTCAGTTATTTTTCTGTGGTGCATCCCATGTAGGGGCTTGTTCTCCCTTGGTGGTATCTCGAGCACCTCTTTCTCTGTTCCCCATTGTCTTGAGACTTTCACTGAGCACATCGTCTTTTGGGACTTGTTGTGACCTCCTCACAATACAACCTGCTCTCTTTGTACAATACAAACCATTTAAAGACGGCGAAAACCATTCATTATGGTGTAAACATTGTGTTAGTGTGTGACATTTACATACATCTGTGCATGCAGCTTTCTTTGTATTTGTAAACCGTTAGAACAAGTCTGATGGCAGTCGCAGTTAATTAGTATTGTTAACGAACATGCAAAAAAACAAAAAAAACAAGGAAAATCTAAGCATGGAGACCTTCTGTGTGAAATTAGCAAGAGTCAACAATAGAGATGTTGATCAAAGTTGCAACAGCATCCAAAAATGTTTTGAACTGAAGTCAAACCTTTCCTTATATGGCATGAGTGCTAGCGTGAAAACATATTATGTCCTAATGGTAAGAAAATGAAGGAGACACAACAAGTACTGCCACGTGTTTGAAGTATTGTTCTCATTTTTAATGTGTAGTAGTCCAGAATAGTTCATGTATGTTTCATCAAGATGAGACTGGTTACTTTGCTGTGACATTACTAGCTTAGAGAACAATCTGGGGATGAATTTACAAAACTTTGACTGCCCCCAAGGGGTCAGATAATTTCCAGAATTAATGAAAAAAAAAAGAAGGTTATGCTGATGGTAGTGACACCTCCTCTGTGCAGACGGAACATTGTCAGAGTGTTGCATGAGATTAAGGAATGTTATTATTGGGTAATTTCTAAGAAAAATAAATGTGTACACCAAATATTTTTTATTTTTGTTGTTTTAAAACCCGGTTAAAATAGTGCAAATATGCTTTTTTTGTATTATAGTAGAGTATCGGAGTTCTCAGTCCGTAACATCTTTGTTGCGTTTTTCGTGATATTCATTGCAGTCATAAATTGCCTTTTTTGAGGACGAGTCAAACCACAAAGTGATGGAAGAGCACAGGAAGGACTAAAAAAAGGCTGTGTAGAAGGTGACCTGCACCTCCTGTGGAAAGGTGGACCTCTTGAGTCACCTTTGTAAGTCCTTGGACCTTTTTCCAAACATTTTTTATTTGTGAAGACAATCTAATGTCTAGTGAAAAGAAGGTTCCTAGGAACCAGAAGGGAACTACAGTAAACAGTGCTGTTGATAATTGTGAGGGATGGCACTGTTAGATTGTTCAAACAGAATAATGGCCGTGTAATTAGCAGCCCCCATGAACGATTGTATTTCTTGAGCTGGCGCTAGATATAGCAACTGCTAGCCCTTCTTTCCAACAGTGTCCATTCTCCATTATCAAGTTTAAGCCAAGTTGGGTGTGTCTCCATTAGCAGTGTATTACTCAATATCAACATGAATATGAAATTGAACATGGATGGATCATCGTAATCCAGATATACCAATCCCATAGCTGGCTTCAGTGACCGCTTTTTTACACAGTAACAGATAAGCAAGAACACAAAGAGTTATGAGACTTTTTGAGTGCTTTGAAGTCATTTTTCCAGTGACATACCTCCATAATGCAATTACCAAATGGAGTCTACTGCCAAATAAATTACTTCCTGACAATACCTGGCTTGGCACGCGTTGTAAAAACTCCAAAGTGGCAAATTGAAATGAATATTGCAGGGGCTGTCTGGGGAAGAACCACTTAAACCAACATGTGAGGGCAATATCGGGTCCAGAGAAAAAGTGGTGAGAAAGTGAGGATGTTGGGGGTAAAGGTATGTGGGATGTTCTCCAGACCTTAACAGTCACCTTCACAGTTTTGCGCGGATTAATTTCCACGTGGTTCTGACCGCACCAGATGACCAGTGAAGCCACATCCTGCCTTATACAAACTCATCAACGTCCTGGATCAGACCAGTGGGAGTGGTGTGTAATAAGCATCCTTATGCAATGCGCGAGTTTGATTTTCCAATGGCATTGTTTCTTGTAAAACATAAGGAAACCAGAGGGTAAACCAGCCAGGTGGGGATATCAATAAGAATTTTTTTACTTGTTTTGATGAACCCAGGACTATCCCTAAGATTTAGCTCATTCTCTGAGTTCACATTTAATGGAAAACACACCTGATCAAACTTGAACAGGATCACTTGCCTCCTCCAAGGGAACCAGAGTGACGCAAGGGATTTACCCACCCAGCTAGCTTTTGCAGGTGCTTCCTATATGAGTGGGCACTGTGATAAATTGAAACTTCCAAACCCAGTAAAATCCCCACCAAGCCTCCCACTGTGACTTAACAAGTACAGACAGGGATTTTTATCACGTGACCATAATTCATTTACTTTCCAGTCTATTTTAGTCTTAAGCATATATATGGCTGTATTTGGATGAGCAGAAGGGCAGCTGAGCAACTACAAACCCTTCACGCTGAGTAGTGTTTTCATTCAGCAGTGGTGTTTGAGAGAGAGAGTACCCAGAAATAAAGACATCTGTGGTGAAAGGCTGAGATGACAGATGAGGTGGGGGTGGACAAAATTACTTGTATGTTACACCTTTGTGTTCCAGATTGTGCAATCCCCCCGTGATGTTCTTGTGTCATTAGCCAGGGACTTAATGGACACACCCGGTGGAAAGACTTTAATCATGCGGGTTAAAAACGTCCCGTGATTGGCAAGACCTTTACTTAGAAAGTCAGCTTTTTCCCTTAAGCCATCTTTGTAATTGAAAACTAAAATGTTCCTTTGGGGAAAATGCTGTTGTAACCATGAGCCCCTTTGACACAGTATCACTCAAACCATTTGATACTTAATGACAAACATTTCTCCCCATAAACACAAAACAATGAAGTTACATGGCTTGTCCTTACAAAACTGTACACATCTGAAATCCCATCGCAGTTTATAGGCATAGAGCAGGATCACATGAGACCTTTATATGTATCTTTGTTTAAAAAAACAACAACTTTTGATGTAATTGGCTTTGGTCTTATGCCTCAACGAATAACTTATCAATTGCCTTTCTACAGTTTTTTTTTCTGCAAATACAATAATTTTGTTTTTACTTGGAAGGGCAGATCCCTTTTAGACCTCCTTCTTACTAAGTTAAGCCCACTCTATGGTCTCTAGGAGAGACCTAGGCATTTGACAGATACACACACATTCATCCCTGTTATTGTCCTTGACTGGTCTGCATTAAAATAAGGTGTGCATTTTTTTATGCATATATTTATTTTTTTGTCTTAGCAGATACGTAAACCTCCTTGTGCAGTCGTGTCAAATATACATTTACTGTTATGGCACTAACACAGAACCTGACATCAACAGTCTTCTTCATTTCCATTAATGCTTAGAGCCAACCATCACCAAGGAAAATAAAATGCAATTCTAGATTGGCTGCTTTGCAAACACCAGCCAATAATATGTCAAGCAACATCTCGATATTTCAGCTTCCCAAATGGCATTTTCGTTTAAGTAGGCTTGCAAATATAGAATTAACGTCAGCATTAGCAAATGCTAGTCATTTGTTAACATACAGGCATTTCTTTGTTAAATGAAGCAGTGTGGACAATACCAACCGATAGTTATTTACATGGAATTGAGGGGTTGGTCATGTACTATATCTCTGGTCATGTGTAGTTTTCTTTAGTCTGTCGAAAAGATAGGTAAAATTTTAGATATCAGTTTTGGCCCATATTCTCATATTCATTCCTAATATTGATATGGCCTGACGAAAAATCAGCAAATATTTTACCGCCATTAGGTGGAAATTCTCTTTATTTTGATATGTTTACCATCAGGTTGGATCCCATGATGGCTTTAACCTGATCTGTAGCATCTTGCTGGAAACCTTGAATGACGTAAGGTTCCTTAAGAAGTCCAGTCTGCTCTTTCATTTCTAGTAGACGGCTTCACTGTTACGTAATCAGTTCAATTCGTTGTCCAGGTTAACAGAGGTATTTATATTCCTCCACCACCTCCACTATGTACTCAGCTTCTTTTCTATCTTTGATGCACCAAAGGACAGCAGAGTCTTCAAATCGATAACAGTGGTTTCTGAGCAAAGTGCTGCACACTAAGTGCATAGCCAAAAGTTTAAACTGGAGCAGCACACTGTACACATCTCAAAATAAATAATACACACAAAATTTAAAAATTGATTTTAATTTTTCACTTTGCCCAGGCTCTGAAGCCTGTAGTAATTTGTGAGTGAAATTACGTCCATTTATCCTTGATAAATAAATCAATCAAATCAATCAAAAATACTTTATTTAACCGAAAAAGAAATTAGGAACAGACGATAAACATATGTTCTTTCTAGCCGGAAGCCTAGCACTTACACATATTTATTGGCAAGTGGAGTGGATTATTACATTGGATTTATTGATGTGAAGTGCATGGTTTGTCCACTTTAGTTGCTTGGCAAGATATTTGTAATTTTATATAGAACCTAAATCCACTTCTTTGGACTAAAGAGTTTTTGGTTGAATTTTATTTTTTGCTTTGGCCAGTTTAAAAAAAAGATTGACCAAGTTACTAAGAATTGTCAACAATGTAGGTTTTACATTACATGTTCTTATAATTTTCTCTGCACATAAATGAAATCTTTTCACATTCCCTGGAGCCAAAACAGGTTTCAACATTATCCCCTGCCTTTTCTGTTACCGACTGCCCTTTCGTGTGTACCATTCTGTCTCCTTAACCCTCCGTACTTTCATGCCTGGAAAACTGTTTTTCTTTACGGAGAGGAGGAAAGAGTTTCAGTGTAGTGAGCTCTTAGTCACACCTTTCTTTTTTACTTCTTGCTGCTGAGTAACAGAAGGAGGCAAGAGAGAGCGAGACCAGCGAGCTGAAAGAGAGACGTAGCCTTGAGCGAAGCATGCCTCGCTGATATAGCTAACAATCTTGTTCCCTTTCTTTTTCTTTCACCGTCTCGCCTCTGTAATTTTGAAGGCTTAGAATCGTGATGGCAATGTGCAAGGCCTTGTTTTGTTGAGCCGCTACCTGGGAAACAGATGCAACACCCACAGAGAGGTCCTGCTTTCCTCTCACAGACAAATGAATGTCCTAAAGAAAGGCGAATCTAAAATTAGGAGACATACATCTCCTTTTCACTGATTTTATTTAAATAAAACCAAACGCTTCAGGTTTTTATGACGAATTATTGGTGCCATTTAAGTGACTCTGTGTAAGACCTACATGCAAAAGTGCTTGGGTAACAGAAAAATTCAGTCAAAAATCATGAAGGAAATAAGCCTTTTGAAAACAACCCAGTTTTAAAGGAACTGTGCTGACAAACAAATATGAATTGCCACAAGCAAGTAATTACTGCAAGGTCGTTTCAGGGACAAACTAAAATTAAACCAGAAGGTGACTTTAAATTACTTACTTTTAGCTCGAGTCTCGAGTTCTGTTTTGTGTATATGTTATGGTTAATGCACTATTCAATTTTAGCTAATGGTGTGTGATCAGCTGCACAGTGGGGCAGTGGGTAACACTGTTGCCATGCAGCAAGATGGCTCTGGGTTCAATTCCACCTTGGGTGTTTCTGCATGGAGTTTGCATGTTCTCCCTGTGCATGCATGGGTTATCTCCAGGTACTCTAGCTTCCTCCTACAGTCCAAAAACATGACTGTTAGGCTGATTGGGCACTCTAAGGTGTGTTCCCCTACAATGGGGTACACCCTGTGAGAGGCAGGAAACTGGGGTTTAATGAATAAAATTAATAACTCTATAAGTCCAACATAACTGTTGCAGTTAACTTTAAATCTTAAGATTTTAATAGCCATAGACACAACTAAGCATAAATTTAATGTGTGTTTGTGTCTTCCTTTACCTCTCTGACTGTGTCGTATGGTCAGTACATTTTTAGGGGGTAATTACAAAGACTTTTATAAAATGGGCTTGATCGCCATACACCTCTATGGAAACATGGCTCCCAAACACCTTTGTATGTGGGAGTGGAGAGCAAACTGCTGGTTTGAAACAGGAACTTCCAGCACTGTTTTGACTATGAATACAAGGGAATAACTCAAGATATACCTCAAGGTATTCCTTCAAGATCTTTAGGTATCTTGTAGACATGCAATATGGATAAAGAAAGACAAGTGCAGGCAGAACAGAACTGCACTACTGAAGTTTGTTAATCTGATTCCCTTTGCATGCATTAACAGGGGAAAACTTTTCCAGCCCATCAGGTAAACTCTCAGGTTACTATAATCAAGGTATTAAAAGAGCTTACAAATTATTTCTTAAAAAACTAACCTTTTAAATCACCTTTACAGTGCATAATACTTTAGTGTTTACTCCATTTCTAATATTTTCCAAGTTTCAAGATTTGTGCTGACTGTGTGTTTATCAGGTGGGATTGACAGACGGAGCTTGGTGTCGTCAGCATTGTATTGGTTATTGATGATTTGGTCCAGTGAAGTGGTGAAATGGGCAAAGAGAAGATGTCCCAAATACCGGGCTTTCAGGAACCCTTGGGATCAGGTGGTAGGCTATAGAAGTATGATCAACCCAGGAGACATTAAAAGGGGACCAGGGACGTAAGGTTAAAATCCGGAATGAGTTTTTCCCAAGATGTCTATGCTAGAGAGTTTGGACACAAGGATTCTGCGGTTGACAGTGTTGAATCCAGATAATTTAAGCAGGAGATATACTTGTCTTCCTTTACAGCTACTAGCAGTTAGCCATGTAAACTTTGTAATGCTAATAGCAGGTAGTTTGTTTACCTTGTAATGCAAATATCCGGTAGCCTAGTCATATTGAGTTTCCAAAACAAGTTAGCTGGGTTGCCTTGTATTGTCAATAGAAGTTAGGCTAGTCATCTTGTGTAGTTATTGGGAGTTAGCTTGGTACTTTGTATTGCTAAAAGCAGTTACACTGGTCAGCTTGTATCATCAACAGCAGTTAGGCTAGTCTCCTTCTAAAGGTAATTGCAGTAAGCTTGCCCATTTGTATTGCTAATAGTCCTTAACCCAGTCACCCCATATTGCAATAAAAACAGTTAGCCTGGTAACTGAAGAAATTAATTAGCAGATTCCACTGGTTTTTGAACTTGGGAATTGGCCAGGGTTAAGTTTGGTCAGCACACTTCGCAAATCCAAATTTCCAAAATTAAAAGTAATAGAGAACAGAGCAACAGAGCAACTAGAAGTTGTTGCTGGTTTACAGTAATTCTATTGTCAGTATACCTATTTTTAGTATTATTGTCAGCCAACATGCCACCAGTGTTACCTTTCTCTTAGTTTTCAGACAGAGCACAAAAAACTGTTATAAGCTGAACACAAGTTAAACAAAAGGGTTTTAGCTCATCCTTCGTTGTTCTGAGCCTTTAATATATTCTGGAAATTTATATCAGAATATAGTAATAGAGAACCCTTGGAATACAGTTTTGCAACAATGTTCCTACTAGTAACTTCACTAAATTATTAGATCTCCGAAGCCCTCAGCCAGTAAACCTCCAGTGATAAGGAGATGTCAAACAGTGGGTAACCATTAGGTTGCAAAAGCAAATCTTGTATAAATTGAACATTCCTTCAAAGGGTACCTTAAGAAAATAATCAGAGGCCCCATGCAAATTTAATTGAAAATGTAACGGTGTTTTATGAAAATGGTTCAAGCAAGATGCATTCTACTTGAACTCACTCTTAAGGGACAGAAAGTAGGCGTAATAAAACCTTTGACAACTTAATCACAACATGAACTGAATTTTTTTCTAATAGGTTGCAACTGAAAAACTATTCAAGACAAGTCACAGGAACACAAGAAACATCCAAATGCACCGAATCCACCCTCCAAGCTAACCACATCTCAATACAATAAATGATCTCCAAGATGCGCTGGAACACGCTTCACAAGAACCACGCCTTAACCAACGGAACCGAAAAAGCCTCTGCCTTCCCAGTGCCAAACACCAATCTAGACGTACTGCATTCGTGCCTTGACACGTCACTTCTATTACATTAGACTGACAGCTAACATGTCAACATTATGCTGATTACTTTCATGCTGTGACAAAGCAATGACATAATGTACTGTAAATACAGTTCCTGTGGGAAACAGCTAAATACTACCAGAACACTTATAGTTTGACAACATTCAGTAATGAGGCTTTTTTACTAGTCCAAGTTCAAAATGCAGGTCTGACCTACTGATTTGACTTTCCATTTTAAGCAGTGTAACACGTACCAACTTCTCTTAAAAAAAATTAAATTAAATTTTTGCAGCCAGCTAATGAAAATAAACAAACGTTGACCCTAAACAAATGTTGTTGGTAACTTGATAGAGATAGTGGTTTAGATTCCAGAACAACATTTACTTACTCGCAACATTTACTTTTAAAGCTGAAACCTCACCTAATATATCAGTTCCTCTGCATCTTTTTCGTGTTTTGTGTCTTCTCAGTGGATTGTGGCAGTTGGCTACTCGTACTAAGCATGGTCAAGGTTCTGGTTGTGCTGGCGGTTTCTTCCTATTAGAAGGCAGTTTTTCATCTCCACTGTCATTATATGCATGCTCCGTATAAAGCTTTCCTGCAAAGTCAATAACACAAGGCTAGCCATCTTTTACTGTCACTGCAAGTCAGTCGTGGAAGATTTAATGCTGCATGTAAATGACTTGAAAAATCTGCTGGGTTTCCTTAGATTGATAGCCTGTTAAGCTAATGGCTTTAGATGATGTCCTGTGATGTCCTTTATAAATTAAGTTAATGACACTAAACTCATTGCATCAAAAACGTTTGGCTTCTGTATCCAACTCTGCTTCGAAGATAAACAGAAGTCTTTTGAGAACTGATATGTCAACAGTGGGATTGCCTCACTGCATTGTATCACCCCTAGATGAACAAATTAATTTGCCGTCTTTATAGGACAACCTTTGGCTGCTGACTTCAATTTTTTCACTGATATATCTATAAAACGGCTTTCGTATGTGCTTGAGTCTAAATTCTTCCTGCAAGGCAGAAGAATCAAGATGTCCCATAACATTTGCATCTGAGGTAAGAAAGTTAATTTCTGGTAATGTCAGAGCAGTGGAAGCAGCAACCACGCTGTCACCTGTGAGCCTTTCCAACCAACAAAGCTTAGAGACCATTATAGTTTCTGAATGTGTTTGATGAAAACAGGTTACACAGTGAGAACTACGGTAAAACTCGGGTATCGCAGAACAGTAATTAACACTGAATAATTACTTTACTGGCCCATGGAAAGGCACAATAGAAGGTAATTAACAGAGAGTTTTCTAAAACACTGTGATAGTCCTGTTAAAGGAAGTTGACAGGGTCCTGTTGTTCCAACTATGGGGTGTGATATGTTACTTTTCTTTATTTGTATTTTTATTATTTGCCTTACTTTTGCACTGAGGGGAGAGTTACGTCCAAAATTCACTGATCTGATTTACAACGAATTTTTGTGTTTATGTTTATGCATTTAGCAGACGCTTTTATCCAAAGCGACTTACAAAGTAGACACAATGTTACAGTCATTATTAATATCACTATAGGCTATCTAGTGGAATAATCCGTATTTGGAGTCAGAAGTGACACCGAAGAGATAGAGAGAGTAGTAGAGATGGGTATAGAGGAATGGGTAAGAGTTAGGATAGGAGATGCTCTTTGAAGAGGTGGGTCTTCAAGAGTTTCATGTAGTTGGACAGGGTCACTGTTGTTTTTGTGGCACTTCATAGGTCATTCCACCATCTTGGAAAGACACAAGAAATGAATTGTCTAAAGCGTGGTGTAGGGACTGCTAGACGACAATCCATTGATGACCCAAGTGACCGAGTTGTGACATAAGCCTTTGCAAGAGTATTCAAGTAGAAGGGAGCCATACTGTCTAGCACTTTGTAGGCTAGCATCAGGGACTTGAATTTGATTTAGGCAGCCAGGGGTAGCCAGTGAAGCTCAATGAACAGAGGGGTGACAAGATCCTTTTTGGCCTGATTGAAGACCAAACATGCCACAGCGTTCTGGATCATTTGTAAAGGTTTTACCATACAGGCTGGGAGACCAGTCAGGAGTGCGTTGCAATAGTCAAGGCATGACATAGCCATAGACTGCACCAGGAGCTGCGTAGCATACTACATTTTTTGTGCAATTGCAATAAAGATTTATTCTATTCTACAATTGGAGTTGTTCAAACTTAGGTGTGGGATTTCCCAAAGCAGAAGCTAGGATTGGAAGCCAACTTCTGCTTCAATTTTGCCTGTTTTTTTTAACCTTGTTCCATGTTGTAATGAATGTCTGACAAATCATTCATCTATCTTGATACTACGCTCTCGTATCGCACTCTGCAATGCGCACCGTTGATGAAGCACGCTTGTTTCCCCAAACTGGTGGAAACGTGTCAAGTCTCAGATCAGCTCTCAACAAAGCAACAAAGTTCAATGGTGCCCCAACAGAACCACTCCAGTTCTTCGGTGGAAAAATGTTTTAGTGCAATAAAGTTTTCGGAAGTCAACGTTGATGGACGACTTAGAAACTTTCAAAAGGGAAAAATATTTAGCTGGAATTCATTAAGGGTAGAAATCCGGGGAGGAAGGGACCTTTACCTTTATGAAAAAGGTAAATAAAGGGCAGGTGATGGAGTGATTCAAATTTGCAAAGTTTTCAAAAGCAGTCGATGTAATATTCTGAAGGGGAGACTGCTGTGTTACTAGCTTATTTCCCTCACTCATTCGAGACCAGGGCAATCTATTGGATAGCGTGATAAATGCATGTCCACTATTTTTTATTCTCAGGTGTAAGAGAGTAATCCAGAGGAACGGACGGTCATAAAGAAACCAACCAGACACTTGGGCAAAGGACAACTGCAGTTTCAGGTGCCAAAAAGCCACACTCAAGTGGAGTACATACAAAGAGGCCGCGTTTGTATGTACTCCACTTGAGTGTGGATGACCGCTAGGACCACTAGTAAACCATTGGCATCCATTTCCAATGGTTTACGTCGATAAGATACATTCCGCTTTATTTTTGTCACTCCTTTAATTGTCTCTCAAGACTCAAATAATAATTATCGTTCAACTTTCATGTTATCATGATTGAACTGATATTATGTTAGAATCTGACATTAAAGTTAGCTATAATTTTTGATAGAGTAAATTATGAGATTTTAAGGATTTTAGGTAGTTTTCTTTTATTTAGCACAATAATTTTTTTCATTACCAGGTTTAGCCTATAATATGTGGGGATGTCCAGACAAAGATAAACTCTAATAAACTCTAAATCTTTGTCTTTCTCCTCTTTTCCTATATTTTACTCAATCAATGCACTGGCTAAATAACTAGCTAGGTACTGTTGGTAAATGTGTTTGCAGTTTAAAGCGTGAGTTCAGACGACATGTTTTTGACAAAGACTGAAAAGTTTCCAATAGACAGAGTACCAGGGCGAGACTAATTTAAAAATGTAATAATATTTTTAGCAGGAATAAGATGCAACATTGCTTTAAAAAGTAACTTCTTAGAGAAAAATAGAGTTATAAATTTGTGACATATGATGGAGCATTTGGGACAGACTATGTTTATTGAAATTATGAGAATGTCATATTATTCCGAGAATAAATCTGTAAATACATGTAAAATATTACCACAATAAGAACTTCTACACAAAAAAGTAATCCTAGCATTGAATCCAAATAGAAATATTGCACTTCTTCTACAGTTACACCTTAACCTCAGTTTTATAAAAAAGGAAATATTTTAACATGTAATATTTCATTCAAATTCTGATGTGGCAGAATAAAAAAGGCATTTCTAAAGGTTTAAATTTATATTTTTTTCCACTGCCTTTACCAAGCATTACTGCAGTCACTAACTTTAAAAACTGGAAGAAGATATAAAATAATTCAGAAAGACAAAAATTGGTCAATACTCAAAACCTAAAAGCAGTAGGATTCCTGCCTGTAAGACGTTTCAGATGCAAAGTGCTAACGATAAAGTGGACGAATGATTTTAAGCGCCCCGCCCTCTAAAGCAGCCGTTCCGCTCATCTAATGACACCAGCCGCCGTGTCACCATTAATGTCTTCCCAATGAGCTCACAATACGATTACTGAAAGGTCATTTTGTGGCACGGCTGGAAACCTGCAATTTAAGTTATTGTGATTGAGTTAATCGACTTTCATTAACTTTGGAATTGCAGTAATTGCATTTCAATGGCTCATTTTTCACAGCAAAGTAGGAGTAATGAAAATGGGAAACTTAGTGAGAAACGAGGTCAGTCTGAAACCTTTAAACATTAGAAATAGGTAAAGCCCATGAATTGAACTCTAAAGAAACATGTATTACAATGAGAAAAAAGAGAAGCAAAAAGTGGTTGTTTCCAGGATAATTAGCTTGTGAGTAAGGTTATAAAACAAGATTTCAGTCACATACTACAACCCAGTAAAGGAGAATTCTGACTCAATTAAGAAATGGCCAAAGTTGACCCTCTTAAAGCTGCAGTAGGTAACTTTTATATATATAAAAAAACGTTTAACAGTGTTTTTTTTCCATATTTTTCTACACGGTCTCTGAGTTTTGAATAAAAATTAAAAGAAAAAAAATCAAGCACTTCTGGCTCCTCTCAATGATCCTACTGCAGTTTAAAGCAACACAAAGCTCCCGCTCAGCAACAGCCAATCAGAATAAAAGGTACATTTTACATTTACATTTATGCATTTAGCAGACGCTTTTATCCAAAGCGACTTACAAAAAGAGGGTTTAACATTGAACTACGACGCAATTTATTCAGTTACCTGCAAAATGCTAGGAGAGGATTTAACATTAATGATTACACTCATTTACAGCATTTAGGTAAACACAGAAGGCCCAAGTACCAAACATTGAGTGCTAAATAATATCAGGGAGGGTAATAAGTGCTTTTAGATCTTTCAGGGCAAGGGTCTTCAAGGATTTCTTTAAGACCCACCCTGCACGGGCAAGGGAAGCCAATGGAGTTCAGTGTAAAGGGGTGTGACATGCGGTCGTTTTGGCTGGTTGAAAACCAAGCGAGCTGCAGCATTCTGGATCATCTGTAGCGGTTTCACAGCACAGGCTGGAAGACATGTTAGGAGGGTGTTGCAGTAGTCAAGGCAAGAAATGACCAAGGTCTGAACTAGGAGCTGTGTCGCATGTTGAGTTAGATATGGCCTAATCTTCCTGATGTTGAATAGAGAGAAGCGACACGATCGAGCGACAGAGGCAACCTGATCCACAAACGTCAGCTGATCATTGATCATGACACCCAGGTTTCTTACAACCTTAGTGGGTGCCACAGATAGGGAGTCTAACCTGATGCTGGTGTTGTGGTGAATACTTTCCTTGGCTGGGATGACTAGCAGTTCAGTTTTGGAGAGGTTCATTTGGAGGTGGTGATCTTTCATCCATGCAGATATGTCAGAAAGACAGGCTGAGATTCGCATCGGTACAGAGAGGTTGTCTGGAGGAAAGGACAGATAGAGCTGGGTATCATCTGCATAGCAGGGATAGGAGAAGCCATGCAAATGGATGATTGGGCCCAGCGAAGTAGTGTACATGGCAAAGAGGAGGGGGCCCAACACTGAACCTTGGGGCACCCCTGTGGTGAGGTGGTGTCGCGTCGATGTTTGGCCTTGCCATGCCACCTTGAAGGATCGTCTGTTGAGGTAGGATTCAAACCAGGAGTGTGCTCTGCCTTCAATGCCCTTGTCTGCCAGCTTGGTAAGCAGGATGCTGTGGTTTACAGTATCAAATGCAGCTGAGAGGTCCAGTAGGATGAGAACTGATGATTGGCCTGTCGCTTTGGCTTCTTTTAAGGATTCCATTATTGACAGAAGTGCCGTTCCGTGGAGTGACCGCTCTAGAAGCATGATTGGTTAGAATCAAGGAGGTAGTGTTGGGAAACAAATTTCGTCACCTGCTTTGAGACAGCTCTTTCGGTGAGTTTAGATAGGAAAGGGAGGAGGGAGACCGGTCGATAGTTCTCCACTTGGGTGAGGGCTAGGGAGGGTTTTTAGAGTAAGGGACTTACCTGGGCTTGTTTGAAGGCGGTGAGGAATGATCCGGTAGATAGTGAAGCATTGAACACGTGAGTGGCTGCTGTCACAACGGTTGGAGCTATGGCTTGCAGGAGTGTGGTGGGAATAGGATCCAAAGGGCAAGATGTAGGGTGGCTGCCTGAGAAGCTTTGATACCTCATCCTCGGTGAGAGGGTGAAATGAAGAAAAGGAAGCAGTGGGTTCAGCGGCGCTCAGAGGAAGGACCAGTGAGGAAGGGTGAGCTGTGGTCTGTGTAGACGGGTCAGTGAACTGACTGCTGATCGCTGCCACTTTGTCGGTGAAGACGTTGGCAAGGTAAAAGCGACATGATGACGCTTTAATGTTAAATTAGTAACAATAAGGTTATTACTATTATTTAAAAAAACAAAAAAGCACTCAGAAACACAGAAAATTTGCAGGTCTCTAAAAGGATCAAATGATTAATTTTTCTAAATCTACTTTCTGGCACGTAGATAAAAAATTACAATAGACTATTACATTTAGAAAGCTAAATGTAATAGCAAATTGCTGGGAAAAAACTTCAGCACAATTCTTTAAACCAAGTATTTTCTCTAGAAATCTTCTGCTACATATATCCGTGTTAAACTTCCACTCACCGGGGAACATTCAAACAATGAGCCGTTCAATTTAGACACTCCTTATCACGATACATAACAGCAAACAAATATGACCTCCTTTGATTGGAAATATTTTCAAATTGATTTGTAATGATGTATCTAAGATTTTAATAGATTTTCTTGTAAAGTGCCTTGAAACGACATGTGTTGTAAATTGGCGCTATATAAATAAACTGATTCTTGATTCTTGGAAGGATGCAACCTCGGAATTCGTCCGCTGCATCCTTCTGAAGTCCAATTTGAAATCCAATTGCGTCGCAGCAATTCCACCATGGCGGTGTAAATTCAAAGGCTCCTCCAAATCCGACCCACAAGTCCATCCTTCTGTTAGATGGACGTGTTTTGAGGATCCTTGGGTGCCAACCCTATCCCGAGATTCAATGGGGGTCGAAAAGAACGAAGGAGATGAAAAAAGTTTAAACAAAATCTGCCGTAACAAAAAAGGTCTAAAGACTAAACCGGTGTTGTCCTTAGGCTTTTATCATTTGCAAAGAAATGTTTTTATTGTGCTTTTTAGTTTTAAACGAATAATGTTGGATATGTAGAAGGCGTGGGTTAATTTCTGGAATTTCTACCTCTGTTATTTTTACCTGATATTTAAGTAAAGAGGTTAAAATGGAGACAGGTTTAATCAGCCTACATAGATTGGTCTTTCCATAAAAAAAACGAGATTCTGCGGTCGCAGAAAATCAAGGAAAGAGTGCACAATATGCAGGGTTGTGCATAATCCTTAAAAAGCCACATACTCAGCGCATAAATAGCATCTAAGCGCAGAAATCGCAGAATTATTAAAATTCGCCTAACTTTACTGATCCTGCATTTTTTCGCTGAAATTTGAAATAACTGATTATTTTCTAACTTTTAAATGACACTAAGCCCCCCAGCCAAAAGTTAACGGTCCGGCACGGCACGCAGTGACGTTATCACCTCCGTGCGCCACCATAACAAACAGATGTTTTGGTCCCAGCGCCTTACTACTCCCTGTAGTAAGGTGCTGGATCAGCTTTAAGTTTGGTACAACTGGCTTTGTTCTTAGACATATTCTGGATTTCAGAACTAAGCGGTGTTCATATTTTGTACTTTTCCACTCTGCTCATACGACGTTATAGATGACCTTAAATGGTCCAAGACTCTAAGTTAGCATAACGGGACTAAATAAATGGCTCAGCTATGCTGCTATGTTATGTCATGTTTACTGCTTACTATATGTGGGAGACGCATGATTATTCTCCTACATTTGGAAACAACAATTCCCAAGTTTTTACAATTGACCGCATATTTCCACACTTTCTCGAAATTTAATTGCAGAAAGCAGAACGAAGTGCAGCATAATTTACCTCAAAATCAAGGTTTTTTGCCCTACCTCATAGTTAATAACGAGTAAAAGTTAATAAAGTTGTTTCCTGACATACTTCTGCCCTGTGGTGCCAAACGTTTACCCCACAGACTCTCGTTAAAAAGTGCACATGCGCAGTAACTCCTCCTCAATGCCATCGATAGGAGCATACCGTCCTCGCCCAGAGCTGGCTGCAGTTAGATTTGCATCATTCATCATGTAATTGTAATGTGAACGTATTGTGAGTTAGGCAATTCTGTTTCTGTGTGAATTAAGTGGATATTCTGCCTTTAATGGAGCTGCACCAAAGCAGATGTTTGGCAGCAGTGCAGAGACCTCAACAGGAGCGTCCGTAATGTAAACTCTTAACAAAAAAGCACAAAGTAATCCGCAGACAAGTCCCTACCATCGCCACAATATTCTGTTTTTCTTGGTGCCTTTGAACTCGTCAGCGACGCTTCATCAAAAGCATCAAAGCCAGTCGGATTCGTCATTCATCTTTCCGTAAGCTTGTTCTCCCATTCCTTAATTTGTAAAGGCGGCCATCACACGGAATAGCGAGTACATAAAAAGTCCTCCACGGTCTTGACCATGGAGGGTTGTTACCATGCTAATAAGAACACAACAAAGCAAACAAAATACAGAAGACGTAACTAGAGCAGGTTTGTCGGAACGAAGATGGATCGAGGCTCAGACCCTCTAATCCTGCACAGGCCGATTTTGAATAATTAAATTTTTTTATCTTCAAATACCACATCAAAAGGTTGAAAAACGAATCTTGGCTAGTCAAGCACAACCTGATTATATTTCCACTTGAACCTAATTTATTACATATTTTGTAGGAAAAAAAATCCATATCGAGGTTTTTCTGAACGGACCAGTTATGATCTTTTCGTGATTCATCACCTCATCGCTATTCATCCTTCACACAGACACTGGAAACAGAAATGTACTTCAATCCAACTGCAGGTTCATGGGACATGCAGTCTTCCTTCAGGCAAAACACTACCGCTTTTGTCCACACTGGCTGCTTAAATCGACCAAAACTGAAACGTCTTTAGTGTTGAAGTTGAACATCTAATAATGTGTGCAAATTTTGGTGTTTTCAAGAAAAACAATGAAAGAAAAATCCTACCGAAACAAAAATCGTAATTAAAGGATTACAAATATAGAAAGAAAACAACCCCTTTTCCAATTCAGTTGTATGCAGAAATTAATATACAAGTTATGAGACTAACACTTAGTGTAGGTAATTAAAATATATTTTAATGATAATTCCAGTGAAAATCTATAGTGTTTACTATATCTAATGGCGCTCAGATAGAAGATAACATTCGAACTCCAAAGCTAGTGTGAAAAAACGTAAACTGCTGGTCCGTGGGAAGCATTTTTTTAAATAAAACAGGCTTCATCTTCATCTATGAAGGTAGTTTAGGTGGGCGGATTATCCAGAAATTGGTGAGCCTGTGTTTTTAGTCGTTACAAACCGCGTCTGCGCGTCCCTACATGGTTCCATGGGCTAGCGGCAGCAGCAAACAGCAAACACTTGGTTACACCGTGATCTGTGTACCGCTAGCTCATTTGCGCATGCGCTAAACAAAAAATACATCCTTGTTATTGTTGTGTACTGATTTCTGTAAGATGACATATTTTCCTAGATAATGTTATAATTCCATTAATTACTAATTTTTTGGTTTGAATACTCTAGTTCAGTATAAAACTGTGTATGGATTTACTGTAATGTTCCGCATTTACGCTGACAGTGCGCCCTCTGGTGGACAAATTAGAAAACATTTGTTTTAAGAATAAATACGTCTCATAAACTTGACTAACGGTGTTATCAGAAATGAATGAGTTAATGGGAAACACAAATTTGTTACCCCATCTTTAGCAGCCCGGCTAAATGTGAATGAACAATTATCTTCAATATTTTTCCAATCACAACTAAAATAAAAACAAAATTAAAAAATGCAATAAAAATACCCACCAAGAAGTATTTTGTTGGGCACATGCGCAAATACGGATTGGCAGGCGCTTTGGAAAGGGTAGGAGCCAGGTGCCAATTTGAAGGCGTCAAGAAAGCTTTTTCATGTCAACTGAAAGCAACATCGGTAATATGATTGTGTTATAAAATGGAACTATGGGGCAGGAAAACACAAGATCCAAGGTGCTTGTTTCTGTTAGTCTCAAAATATGACGGGGATCCGTGGAGCATGTCGTGCTAACGAAGGGCTTTTTTGTCCATTTCCTACCGTGCCGCTGACTCTGACGTCGTTGAGCCGTCCCCAGTTGTCTTCGTGGCTGTCAACCATCATCCTAATATCATCGCCCTCCAAGAGCCACTGCGCCCGCAGGTCAACCCTCACCTCCTCCCCCATGGAGTGCATCCCCACAGCGGGGTAAAGTCCCTCGGAAGACACCAGGACCTCTACTGAACCCACCTGGACAAGAAACACGGGAGATACGAATTCTAAATCTAAAACATCCAGATTTACAACATGTCTCCATTTACAAAATTAAACAAAGATTAAAATTTTTACTTTTTTTTAGTTCATATTGCTTAATTTGCTACCACATCATCCTCTGGCTTTTTTGTTTTACGTTACAGATCATTTGATTTGATGCATTTATTCTGTACCTCCTGACAGTCCGTCACATTTTTTTCCTAGAACTCATTTTATCTTCATGTCTCTCTCTCTCTCTCTCTCTCTCCCTTTCTTTCTTTCCTTTACTCTCCATTTCCATCTTCCTCCCTGTTTGCCTGCCTCCCTGTCTCTCTTATCTCTCCCTCACTCTCGTTATATCTTCCTGTGCCTCTTCATCGCTCTGTACGTCTCCCTCTCTTTTTACGTCTCCCTCTTCCTCTCTCAGCCTAATATCCCTGCCTGTCTCGCTCCCTGTCTCTCACCAGTATATAGTCACCTAAACCAACATGCAATGGTTATTGTTGAATACAACACCACGTCTTATTAATTATGATTACAGTACCGTCGGTTCATTATACGGACATCAACTCTGAGTCCTTAGAATAAGGTGTACAGCCAACATGTGGGTCGACCTTCCTCTAATTAAAGGGAACCGAAGACATATTACATCAGACGTGTTACGAACTACCTTTATTTTGACACAAATTGCATAATATAGCATGTTTTTTTTGTTAATACTTGTTTGTTAGGCAACAACTACGGGAAAACGAATTCCTTTAATGTCCAATGACGTAGCTGGAGTCTTTCTGCATGGAGTTTGCATATTTACCTGTGCGGGTTCTCTCCAGGAACTCCAGCTTCCTTCAACAGTTCCTTATGCGTTAGTGCATGCCTGGTTGTCCTGTGTGTCTCTGAAGCGGCCGTGTGATGGAACGGCTTACTGTCCTAATTAAATTGTTAACGCCCATTTGCTTCACGGAAATAAATCACTGGACGTTTGGGGATCCGGCTGTCAGAAAACGCTCACCTCTCTGCCATTTTTAGTGAAAAAGACAGTGGTGAGGCCATCTTCTGTCTTTTCTGAGGGTATGCCGCAGCCAATACGGTCACCGCAAGCACATTTTGGCCCAAACTGCTTTCCAACAGGGTTTCCGTTATACAACCTGTAAGAGACACATAGTCGGAACCAAAATCAGGTTAACAACACCGTCGTTAAGCAAATCAATTTCTAATTTTTACATGTATGACATCAAAAAAAAGTTGCAAATAATGGAGGGTTTAGAGCCAGACTGATGGGTTTTTAAAACCATTAGGTCTGCAGCTGGCTACTCTGTCATCTACACGCCTATAATCTTCCTTTGCATGTGGAGGAGCCATCATGAGTCAAGATCCTCCGAGCTCGTCTGGGCAGACCGTTCATAAAGGACAACAAAGAGCAGGTTTTAATCGCTGAACCCTACAGCTGTCTGTCTTGGAAAAAACAAAATTAGTTTTCAGTTCTACACCCCGACCGCCAAGCCGTGTCGACATCCGCGTCTGACTAAGCCATCTAGCGAAACTGGGAGCCACCTCAGACAAGAAACAGCTGGTGGTTGACGGAGGTTTAGTCTCTGTGGAGTCAGGTGGGAGTCAAGCAATGGGTTTGAGTCATAAATTAAGGAGAAAACAGCATCTTAGGCTACTTTTACGCAGCAAAAGGAGCCAGACTCTGTAAGAGGTGGCGAGTTTGGAACCAATTTGGAGAAACAGTTTCAATTAAATGAATATTTTAATCAGCGAATTATAAATAAAAGTTCTCAGACTACAACCACAATCAACTAAGTTTGCATGAAAGCAAAAATTATAATAATTATGTCTTCTACAAAAGTTAAACATTCATCCCAGGTCTTCAATCAAAACATATTTTCCTTTTTATAACAGTTATTTTTACGTCTGTTAAGGGTTTTGTATGTTATGAAACACTGCAGACATTCTCACATGTTAGGTTAGTAAACTTGTGGGGGAAAGTGAAAAAATACGTTTTTGCACCAGAAGCCGTTAAAACTGACTTACCGGGCTGAGATGTTTGGACCACGTGATAACCTATCGGCGAGTTCAGAGTTTAAAAACACTCGTCCCCTCACCTTTGAAATCAAAATTTCGTCTATGGGTGAAACAACGTCATATAATGATATTAAAGATAAGAAACGGGGGAAGCGACGTATGTCGTAAAGCAGTCAGCACATTTGTAGTTGTTTTGTGTGGAAGAGTTCCTGCCACCCTCCTCAAAGTTTCTTAGTGCCGGTTAAAGTGATACGAACCCCCTCGGGCCATGACAGAGGCGTCATTCAATAAGCTGTAAATCGATGTATAATCACAAAAGTTATGAAAATATTTTATGAAGGTTGAAAAGTTGCTTTAAAGCATCTGAACGGTCAAATCGCCTTTTATCCGACCTTTCCATCATCGACGTGAGACATGCATCATAATTGCGCAGTAGAAGAAGCCAGACGTGGTAAATCTGGACGTAAACAATGTCTGAAGCAGGCAGCGCAGAGTTTAGCATCCTTTTTTTCTCAGCTTCCTTCCTCTTGTGCTGGCTCCCGTCGCTCAACAACTTTAGACATCCGTCCACAGACGCCAGCGTCCATTTTGATTGACGTAAACATTGTAGGACTGTGTGACTTCTAGGTTCTTCAAAATATGATTGCGTGCAGGGTGAAAAGATCTGTGGTTCCCTTACTTGCCGTTGTCGGCGTGGTAGGCTACCGAGCACGGCAGCCAGCCCGGCTGGTGGTCCAGCCTGTAGGATCTGGGCACAAGGCCCACAGCGATGGTTCCCCTCACCCCCGTGTCCACTATCGTAACCTACGGATGGAAATGCGCAAAAATTAACACTGGGAAAGATCACAGTTTATGTAATTCACAGGTTCAGGTTTACTGACATAAAAAAAAAAAAAAAGAGTGCCTAACATTCGGTCCATCTAGATGAAATGATTTCTGTTCACTAAATCTCAGAACAAGATGTTTTTTTTAAATAGAACTTTGTGGAACGTTATTTGAAGTCAGAACTTTACAGACATTTTAAAAAAGTTTGGTAAAATTGCCTTTTAAACTGTATAACGTGTAGCAAACGTAGTGACTACTTTCCACACATTACTTTCATTTGGTAAACGAATGTAATAAAACTATATTTTGTGATTCATGTACGAAGGGAACCCTAAAATGACTGTAGACAGAAAACTGTAGAAACAAAATAGTAATCTTAGGGATCTGAAGTCTTCACTAAACCAATAAGACAACATATATATGCTGAACTTTTTTTCTGTCCATTTCCCTCTTGGGAACATGGATAAACCAAGGGTTTAAATTAATGTGGGGGTCTCACAAACGTATGTTTAAATCAACATAGATAATACACACAAAAAAAAGAGCAATGCGAACGTCACTGATCGTAATAACGCACTATATTTTCTGGCCTGGTTCATTATTAAATGTATAAAGTGATAAACAAGCTCTTAAAATATTAACCCCCAAACATATTCAGTAGAATAGTTTTTAGTTGAGATGGAAAGAGGGAAATAAAATTAAAAATATTTGGGTATAACTTTAAAAAAAAATTCCATTTCTACACGTGGAGTCAAATTATGCTGAAGGTTTTCTATGGATCTCAAGTTTAAGTATAAACCAATAGAAACGCAGTTCAAACATATGGTTCTTACTGGGTGTGGGTACAGATTGGCATTTATGTCTGTTTTTTCTTTTAAAAAATTAAATAAAATGATGTATTTAAAAGAAGTAGAATTTAAAAAAAGGAAATTAGTATTTTTTTCTGCTCCTTTTCAGACGTATTATGTTATCACACTTTTATTGTGTGTATCTTGCTGTTTTGTTTGCTTTTACATCTGAAAAAAATCATTAAATCAAAGTTTTTTTCTTTCTAATAACACAGACCAAAATGTTTGGTGGTTGATATAAATGATACCGGATTACTTCCTTAATAATAACCACAATAACCAGATTCAACGATAGGAATTTACAGTCAAAAAACAAAATCTAGCACATCAACATGCCAATTTTCCTATGGCAAACCTAGGTGAGCTGCACGAATCACTGATAATATCACACAGAAAGAGAACAAAGAGTAACATTTCTCCTTGAACCTCATCTGTCTTCACTGTTTTTCAAGTTTGGCACTTGAAGGAAAATATGCAGCTGCCTCTGTCATAACGTTTCCTTTTTCTGTGTGATTTAAATAAAAGTCACAAAAACATGGAAATAAATCACGTGCAGAGTTGAGCCCACAGCACAATAAGAACAAAAGATAACCTGATAAAACTGGGGGGGGACACTGACAACCGCGGTGAAAGAGATTCCTTGTGAAAGCAAAACAAGGAGAAATGATGGAAGCAGTGACGCATATGTCGACAGAAGTGTGACCTTTGGCAAAGCAAAGGCTCCCAAATTTCAGAGATATCTTGGAAACTGACAGCATGTGCGTCACCGAATGGAGAATAATGCTGCCGACCTCCTGGGTACGACCCAGGTAAAGAGTCTACTTGCTCTAAATGTCAGGGAGATCCACGAGCCTGGAAATGAGGCCGTCGCTTTGTATCAGCGTTACTGTGACATCCCTTGACATAAGCACGATGTACAAAAAGGGTAAATGTGACATAATAGGAGCGGTCTGCAGAGAAGATGCACGGCGTCCAGTCGTAGCGAGCCGAGAAGTGATCCTGATGAAGATTGCTGTTTGAATTGAGGACGCCTGAATGGATGCTTCCTCGCTGATAAAGAACGAAACATCCTGTCCCACCACCTACTGCGTTCTGGTGATGTAGGATCCGAACTCGGCTCTAATTTGGGTCCACAAAGAGTCACTTTCACGTCACCAGCAGATGTAAATAGCTCTTCCCCTTGCCCAAAGACTACAGGACCTCGCACAGACCCGACTCCAGGGTCAGTGCCAAACCCAGACCTCCCATTAGCGTTAATGGTGGTTGATCCACACAGGCTGCGTACACCATATTCAAAACATTTTAGGCCTAATTTGACCCACTAAATGTTCAGCGAGCGTTTACGAGGGTGATTTTACCTGAACAAATTACCATAAAATACCTGTTTCCTGCTATTAAATACATAAATATAATTTGGGGAAGTTTTTCCCACTGGTGAGCCTGGACAGCAGCCAGAAATTTAACCTTCTCCCTCCCTCGCTGATAGCGTTTTACTTTAGATTAGCACAGAAATCATCCCGAAATCTGATTATCTGCTTCATTTTTTGTGTTTTCCACTCTGCTTGGAGGTTTGTCCTTGTTGAAGGGAGGTTTTTCCTCTCCACTGTCGCTACATGCATGCTCAGTATGAGGGATTGCTGTAAATCCAAGCTATCATCTACTGTTTCTGCTGGTCCAGGAGAAGCGAATGAAAGTCAATGACTCTTGTGGGTTTCCTTAGATTACAAAATATATACAGTATATATATTAATTTTGACTCGATTTGTTGAGCCTAAATGTGTTTGGAATAAGCACTTCAGAAATAACTTGAATTGAATTAAATCCAAATATTTTATTTTGAGCGAATTAAACAGCAGAAGAGATCGGTTCAGTCAGAACTCACCTCGAAGTAGCAGTTTGGTTTCGATAAAGGACGGCCGGCCACATAGATACCCACTTCCTCGGAGTCCCCTTGGTACCTACAGACAGGAAATCACAGGTTCACCAACGCGCCTGCGTCTGTTTGAGCGTAACATCGGCTCACTGAAAACCATCCCTTGATCGAAGGATATTCATCAACCTGGTGACACGACAGCCACATAAATCCAGCCGTTATTCGCATGGATGCTGATTTAAAATGTTGGCCAAATATGCGCTCATGCAGTCGCTTTGAAGCATTTTAAAAGATGTTTATTGCAACTTAACTGAAAGAGTCTCTTAGGCTCGCACTCTCCCTTAGTTTAACTTATTGGAAAATACTAAATAACAGCCTTTGCAGAACACAACGTTCACTTTCCGCGATTTTTGTCAGACACTTTGTAGGGAAACCAGAAACATCTGGAGACTCCTACAACACCTGGAAAGTTTTTTTTTGTTTTTTAAGAGAAATTCATAGCAGATGCTTTTAAATGTGCATAACTATGATAGAAAAACATTACAACAGCGGTTGGACAATGAAACTGAAACACCTGGTTTTAGACCACAATACTTTATTAGTATGGTCCTTTTCCGGCCAATACAGCGTCAATTTGTCTTGGGAATGACATAAACAAGTCCTGCACAGTTTTCAGAGGGATTTTAAGCCGTTCTTTATGCAGGATAGTGGCCAGGTCACAAAGTGAAGCTGGTGGAGGAAAATGTTTCATGACTTGCTCCTCCAAAAGTGGCTCAATGATATTTAGGTCTGGTGACTGTGCAGCCATGGGAGATGTTCATCAAACCAATCTTCCACCAGTCTAACTATTTGTATTGGTGCATTGTCTTCCTGATACACGGCACCGCCTTCAGGATACAATGTTTGAACCATTGGATGCACGTGGTCCTCCAGAATGGTTCGGTAGTCCTTGGCAGTGACGCGCCCATCTAGCACAAGCATTGGGCCATGAGAAGGCCATGATATGGCAGCCCAAACCATCACTGATCCACCCCCATGCTTCACTCTGGGCATCCAACAGTCTGGATGATACGGTTCTTTGGGACTTCTCCACAACGTAACTCTCCTGGATGTAAGTAAAACAGTAAAGGTGGACTCATCAGAGAACAATACATGTTTCACATTGTCCACAGCCAAAGATTTGTGCTCGTTGCACCATTGAAACCGACGTTTGGAACAATTGACCAAAGGTTTGGCTGTAGCAGCCCGGCCGTGTATATCGACCCTGTGGAGCTCCTGACGTACAGTTTTGCTGGAAACAGGAGAGTTAAAGTGAACGTTTAATTCTGCTATGATTTCAGCAGCCGTGGTTTTATGTTTTTTGGATACAATCTGGGTTAGCACCTGAACATCCCTTTCAGACAGCTTCCTCTTGCATCCACAGTTAATCCTGTTGGATGTGGTTCGTCCTTCTTGGTGGTACGCTGGCATCAGCCTAGATACTGTGGCTCTTGATACATCAGGAAGACTTGCTGTCTCAGTCACAGATGCGCCAGCAAGACGTGCACCAACAGTTTGTCCTGTTATGAACTCTGGTATGTCACCCATAATGTTGTGTGCATTGCAATATTTTGAGAAAAACTGAGCTCCTACCCTGATAATCGGACCTTCAAACTCTGCTCTTACTGGTGCAATGTGCAATTAATGAAGATTGGCCACCAGGCTGGTCCAATTTACCCATGAAACACTGAAATGACAGGTGTTTCAGTTTCATTGTCCAATGAATTGTTATCATGATACAATTCTTATTATGATAAGAAGTTTGATATATTGTCAGACTGATAAAGTAAGAAAATGGATGTTTGAAACCTCCAAAAAAAACAGAATTGTTATTTTCACTTTTTTTCTCCACAGTTTGTTCCTTTAGAGTATTGATAAATACAAAAATATGACTAAATACAGTTACTGTTTTCAGTGTAGTGAGATACAATTCGCCTCTTTCTGTGACTGTTGCAATAAAGAAGCCTATTTCAAGAGCAGTATTTGTGTTAATATTCATTTATCATTATCGCAGTGTTATTTCATAAAGGTTCTCAGACTAATTTGAACTTGCACCAAACTTGCTTAAAAACTAAAGACAACTTGTAAATACCGATGGCTGAGGGCAGATATGATATCCTGTCGCAATCAGTACTACAGTGAATCAGAAAAGCCTCTGACTGAAGAAACAAGGCTTTGATGGCAGAGGAGATTAAACTCCCCACAAATAGTCTTCAAAGCTAAAATTACGTATTTCACATAAAAAACAGGATGGCTGTTCCCACACAGTTAGGATCACCAGAACTTGGCTGTGGCTGGTTGTTGGGAGACAGAATGAACGTGTGAATGTTTTCGGGCAGAAGTTTTTAATGAGGTTGTCAAAGAATCGCTTTAATATTGCACAGATCAAAAGACAAAGCGACAGCTTCCAATGATTTTTGATCTTACAATAATAAAATAAAAGGGGATGGTAGGAAGGAAGGAAATGTTTTTGTTTTTATCGGTAAATTTAAAAAAACAATGATTATTTTCATACTATTTTTAATAATACAAAGGCCAAATAAAGTCAGCATGTCGATGTAAACGAACATCGTTAATGTTTGCTGATAAGAGAAAACACATCATCTTGATTATGATACGGTTTAAATTAGGAAAGCTGACCTGAGCGTGTCTCCATCCTTTTGCAACCTCATGCATCGCTCCTGCGCTGGCCGTCCGTCTCCTACATCTCGAACTCGACGCCTCAAATTGAGAAGGCATCTGTGCTGTAGAACGTTGATGTCATCCATCTGAGAAAAAAATAAAACAAGAAAATAAAAAAAATAGAACCGAAATGCAACCCTTCAGCTTCAAGATATCGCCAGGTTTTCTACGCATTTTTCATTTTCCAGGCTTAAATTTGTAGATTTATTTCAGCATTGTAATAAAGTTCTGGGGATTTTATTACAAGGTAATAATTTTATATAGATGAGTTTTAGAATTTAAAGTCTCCAGAAATGCTGAAACAGCATCTAAACATAAAAATAAACAGAATACCCCACAGGTTCTATAAAACACGGTTTGTAATAAATCAATTTCGTTTTATTCTTGTTGTTTGTGAATTTCAGCTGACATAGCCTGGGTCAAGTTCAGCCTAAGGTGAGCGCTTCCTACAAACCCAATATGTTTTTAAAATGCACTTTTTACTTGTTAAACTGGGAGAGAGTGAGTCAGTCAAATGGGGATACACTATTGTCCTGCAACAAGAAGGTCCTGGGTTGAAATCCCAGCCTTGGGTCTTTCTGTACGTTTCATTTTTTGCACTATATCTATAAAAGCTTAAAACACTTTATTATATTTATTGTTTTGTCTGTTTTTTTTAGTTTTTTGTTTTGGGGGGGGGGGGGGG
>JAVLVB010001109.1:2109383-2124061 GCA_032876305.1 Orestias chungarensis
TATATATATATATATTTATCGTTTTAACCCCCCAGGGGGTTAAAACCCCCTGGGGGTTTTAACCTCCACCTCTGCATTGCTTGCTTTCAGGCGCCCTGTCGCAAGCTGCTCAACAGCGTCCTGAGGGGTCTGGAGCTGACGATCTTCCAGTCCGACCGCGACATCTACATTCCCAACTGTGACACCCGGGGCTTCTACAGGAAAAAGCAGGTAGGGGGCCCGCAGCCGGATCTTTGTCCCACTGCTGCACAAAGATGACGAAAGAAAAGTAGTTAATTTTAATAACTAGATATCATTATATAAGGATTTTAAATTCCTCGGCTGTCGCAGATTATAAATTAATCCAATTTAACCCGTTAAATTAGAGTGGCTGTTTTGGAGGCCCTAACATCTGATTGGCTGATTCAGACAGCAAGTCGACACAGCTTCCTCCAAATTTGCTGTGACCATATTTCCATTATTATCAGTGGTAGTGTGACTCTGCATCTGCAGTTATGTCTTAAATTTCCCCGATAAGTTCACGAGAGTGCGTTTAGTAAGTGGGCGGCGCTAACGCTGACCATGTTGACTTGCTTTATCTGCAGTTTTGATTAATTAATGAAGCGTTTAAATAAATATGTAGGAAGTTATTTACTTATTGTTGTTTGAGACTCTTTGATCTCCATAGCGTGGCAATGTAGTCTTAATAAAAACCAGCACAATTGCATCTGTCCATGCACGGTAGTGGTGGCATCATGCTTTCAGCGCCGATGAAAAGATGGAGATAAATCTGGGTAGAAAGCCGTTTCTGGAGGTTCACCAAGCAGACGCTAAGCATCCTAAAAATAATTACAAAAAATAATCCAGGGTAAAGCGTATTCATGTCATAAAAGGGCCCAGTCAAAGTCATGATGTGAATTTAATTGAAACAACTCTTAAAAGTATGTTAAAACATGCATTCCTGTCTAGGCTGACTGAGCTGGAGCTCAAAAAGAAACGGAAACCAAAAGTCCTGCGGGTGTTTCCAAAATCTCAACTTAACACAAACACATGCCACACTTTTAAGATAACAAGATTCATATCACTAGTAAGAACTGCTTTGTGTTGTGTATGAATCCTTTTACAAGTTACCGTGCATCTCCCCCCACCCAACAGTGCCGCTCCTCTAAGGGACTGCTGCGCGGCCTCTGCTGGTGCGTAGACGAGTTTGGCACGCCCGTGACTTTGCACGCCAGGGAGGACGGCGCCCTACCGTGCGACGGGGAGTGAGGGATGCGTCCGCCCGACTGCTCCGCGCCCGGAGAGGCAGGAGGACGAGGAGGTAGTGGCGGATTGGTTGGAGGAGCTGAGAGGGCATGTGGCTCTAAGCATGCGCTAGACACTGCCTGGACGGGAGGTAACAGGGATAAAGCACTCCCCACCGGGAAAACACAAACTAATTCATGCCCCCCCCCTCTATCTCTCTGGGTCTGCCTGTCTGTCTCTGGCAGCCAGATACGGCCTTTTAGGGTCAATAATCAGCAACGGTCACATCTGCCCGAATGTCAAACAGCCGCAGCATCGGCGGCGCGCTGCGTCCTATTAACTCTCCGTGAACTGCCTCAACGATCGAAAAACGAAAACAAACCCTCCATATCCCCTGACTCTTGTCCTGGCTTTTCCTTCTCCGCCTCCCTTCCTCCCTTTTTCCACCATCCAGGAGAGCTGACACTGCCTGTGTTTTGTTCCGATCTCAGTGGGCTGAAATACTGTTATGTAGGTTATGTGACACAAAACGTCTGAAAAACGTGTTTCCCTCACCGTCCTCTCTCTCACCCGCACCCCCCACCTCTCTCTCCAAAGATACACTATTATTGCCATACATGACAGACAGAAAACAACAAAACATCCTTTTTGTTCATTATTAACGTATTTTTAATTATGTATTGCCATCAGTTATCGCTTCAATCCTATAGTATCGAATATATATTGATATATAAATATATGTCGAGTCAGAAAAGTTGTTTCCGGATGCATCGGTTTATCCTGACTGCCCGCCGGTTGTTTCTTTGTATATATGTTGGATTTTTTTTTGTGGTCTACCGTTTGTTCTGAAGTAGCAAACAAAAAAAGCTTACAACTGTTACTCTTTTCAAACAAGTTGTATGGCATATTTTTCTACGCGTCAGTATAATATTAACTAATTATATATATATATATATATATATATATATATATATACATATATGAATTGTCGATTTATTTAATGAAGCTACAATACAATGCCATGTATTTTTATATTTCCAGCAGTTTCTTATTTAAATACAGAGATTATTTGATTTCTTGTCCGCTTTTTAGGGCCGCTGTCATCAGAGCTCCATTCAGCTGCTGTACATGGTCATAACTCATGTTTATCGCTTGATTTAAAAAAAAAAAAAATTTCTCCTCTTTATTTGTGTGTTGTTTTTTTTCAAGATGTTAAGAATGAGATTGTCTTGGCAGATCAAAAAAAAAAAAAAAGGGTGTGGGGGAGGGATTAATGATAAAAAGGAATAAATAAATGAATAAAAGATCTGATTTGTCAGTGTTATGGTATGTCTCTGCCGCGCCAAATCTGTGTGCTATTAAATGAAATTAATGCTGTTTCTGACCAATCTTGTGCCAGTGTGTGTGCTGTTGTGATGGATGCAAACACAAAAATAAAAACTGGAGATGAATAAACATATATTATTACAAAGTCCTTTGTCTTGTGTTTTCTTTTTAAACTATAGCGGATGCATCAAAATATTTGTTATTAGAGTAGAAGACGAGACATGAACGTTAGGTTGGATGTTTCTTTTTTACTCCCGTTCGACGCCCCCACGTACATTTAAACGTCTGCAGGTGAGATAGCGCCTTTTGTAGCGTTTTAGTCTCTTAAATCAGTTACATTTAAACTATCTTGGGTCGGGAATCTACGAACGCAAAAAAAACTCGATAAACTGAAGCAGCATTGCTAGCAAAAGGGGGCTGAATGATTCTTGCAGAAGATTCTGCAGCTGTTGGGTTTCTCTTTAACGCAGCTTCCATGCTTCGCCTTGTTTTTTATTTTAATTACATGCATAAGAAACCTCAATATACTCTGAGCTGCAGGTGTTTTTACCCTCAATAGCAATAAAATGAATTTAATTAAATGCTGAACTTGTTTTTTTTTTTATCCCTTAAAGTATTAAGAGAAACCATCTTATTGAAGAGGAAACCCCACTCAGGTTTCAATCTGGGGCTTAAGTTCATTTTTAGATGTTTATCACTGGTTGAACTCGCGCATTTAAAAAAAAAGAAAATGATGCCACTCCAAATAAATAGACACACATGGTGATGTTCTCTTAAATATTTTTCACTGTATTTTTTATTTAGTTACGTCCTAAGTTACCATTTTGAACAAATTCTTTTTTTCACCTTTAGGGATGCACTTATATAAAAATTTGGGTGCATAAAAATATCCAATATTTCCCAGTCCTTTCAACAACATGAAGAAATGATCACGCCGCTGACATCGCCTCCCCTGCTTCAGTTAAACCTCCTAATCCTGGCATCCATAGGATTGCTGTCACATGACCAAATTATATCACATGACCCTCTCCAGTGATGCAAACACAAACAGGAACAAGATGGAAATAAATATCGGTTTGTTAGTATTGGCCCATACCGATATTTACCTAATATCGGCCGATACGGATGGTAATACTGACATCATGCATTCTTAATTAGTAAAATTATAACAACTATTAATTATATGTAATTGTTTGATACATCTAAATTAAGCATCCAAAGGTAGGAATTGGTCATGTTGCCAGTGGGTTGGCAGTTCCATTCCTCACTTCAGTGTCTCCCTGGTTGTGTCCTTGGGCAAGATGCTTAACCTGCTTCTCCTTTAAGTCTTAACTTGCTAGCTTTGCTTATATAAATAATAAATACTGTATATTTTGACTTTATTTCTTAAAAGTAAGGCTTTAAAAGTTGAAATTACTATTACTTCAATAGTTTAAATTATGACTTTGAAACTCAGCAATTATGACTATATGATACTTTTGTCTTTAGAAGGTTTATATTATGACTCTGAATCCCAAATTTTTGACTAAATATCATAATTAGGAATACAAAAGTTGACATTATGACTTTCTACCTCAAAATTTGGACTTATAAAGTTTAAACTAAAACTTTTTATGTTGAGTGGATGTCATAACTATGAAAGTCAAATTTCTGACTTGAAAACTCAAAATTCTGACTATACCCCCTAATAATAACTATAATTTAAATCATTACGTTGAATCTCAAATTAGTGACATGCTATGAAGCTTTTTAAAACTGTCAGGTGGCATTAATGGGCCTCCATACCTGCACAGGAACAACAACTGTGCGTCACCTGACAGCTGTCAATCATACACCCGCAGGTCGGTGAGCTGAAATGAGCGTGGCTGACCTGCAGGCGGCGCTGGCGAGCTGTGGAGCTCCAGTGAGGCCAAACCAACAGCTTTGTTGTGGTTCCGTGTGGCTCGAAACCGGACCGAGCTGGCGGTTTAAACGTTAACCTGGGAACTGGACGCAGCTCACACGCGAGAACTTTGGGGGTCATTGCCAACGGCGCGAAGGAGCAGTTAACCATCACCAGGAAGAAGACGAAGAAGAAGTAGAAGTAGTAGAAGAAGAAGAAGTCGCGTCACTGCCCGCTCAGAGCTCTCTCGGCAGGAGAGAACACGGTCTGCGGCCATGGCTGCCCTCGGTAACTCTGGGACTGCTACGTCCAGTCCGATGGTGGTTCTGGCGCCCAAGACGAAGACGAAGAAGAAGCACTTCGTCCAGCAGAAGGTGAAGGTGTTCCGAGCCAGCAGACCCATCATGAGCGTGTTCATATGGGGCGTGAATCACTCGGTGAGTCCGGGGGAAGCTAACGTCCCGATGCTAACCGAGCTGGAGCTAGCAGGCTGTCAGTTGGACAACAATGTTTGCCGTTAGGCTCTTAAACCACAAAAGATAACCCGACGGGCGTTTAATGCCGTTAGATTACATGTTAAACAACGTAAATCCGTGTTTCTGTTCGTGTTACAGCTTGTTTTTGTTAGTATTTTAAGCATTTATATCAGAAAGCTCACTTGGAATGGGGTAAAATTAAATCTTTAATAATTCACCATGTTAGCTTTTCTACTAGATTTAGAAATAAGTAGAAATCCATGTAAAACAGCCTGTTTTAGGGCAGAATCCAGCTGTTCAAGGCTGTTGATTTAAACACTGAGGGGGAAAACATGGGGGTTTAAGTAAACTATAAAACCCTTCAAAACAAAAGTCAATTGAAATGTTTTATTTTGTAGGCTAGTGAGCTTAAAGAGCAATGTTATGGTAAATATTATCAGATTAAATGTGACTAACCCACATTTTCCCCACTTTTCCCTTTTCTGTCTTCATAATAATGTTGGAATAATACAAAATAGTTTCACAACAAACAGAAAAATCTGTTTTTATTTATGTGTGTTTTTCTGTCCTCCCTTAAATTGCAGCTGGTTGGATTATATGAATGAAATGATCTGTGGCCATTTGTCTTTGCACAGGCTCTCTGGATCAGTGTTTTTTGACATCCGTCGTCAAAGATCAGTTTATTGGTTGTTTCCCTGAATCAAAACTTCCCTATTTTCAGTCCTCGCCATAAACGAAGTGCTTTAGAGGAAATTAGCTGTGTAGGAACAGTAACACGTGTATAGCATGTAGGACATGGGCCTCTGAGGAGCGGAGTAGGACGCTCATGCTCTAGATCGCCCATATTTCTTGGTCTTATTCTCCTTAGCTCAACTTACTAAATATTTTTATATTTATTTGGATTAAGCTTTTATGCTATGCTAAAAGAACAACATACACTTGGTCCTGATGAAGTGTACATTTATTGTGCTAAAAGACACATTGATGATCCATTTTCAGTTCTGTGGAAGAGCCAAGCTTGTGAAATATCTGGGGAGATTAAAAAATCATACATAAGGGCTGCATAAATTAAGTGAGTTCCTCCGTCAGTAAAGTACGTGTGTTAAATTAAGCGTAAAACAGTACCACTGTGTTCATATGTATCACACGCTCCTACACATAATTTTAAGTACGTAAACAGCAAAACATTTAAATAAACAGTTTTCTTGCCCATTGTAGAAACTCAGAAGTATGTAAACAAACAAAAAAGTGAAACTGCGATTATGTTTGAGCCAGCTTTTGCAGCTGGGACAGTTTTGTGTTTACTGGCAGACCGGCGTATCCACACGTCACTCTTGTCGGATCCTTTGTGAAAGGCAAAAAAAATCGCATCGGAGCGCCAAGAGTCGGACTAAACGTGAGTGTTTTTCGACCTAGCATCACATGTAGCATTGGGAATATTTTAGTTTATGGATTCAAACTAAAATGCTGTAGATGGATTGGATTTAAAATTAAATCTCAATAACTCGAACAAGTAAGTTTAACAAACATAAACGCTGTTCTTGGAAAACATACAGACATAAAATATGTAATGAAGCGATTTTTGTAACTAAACTAAATTTGTCAATACTTGATAAACAATAGGACAAATCCCATCCTACAGGTTAACATAATTTTTGTTGGTTTATTTTCTGATTAGGTTTGGATTTTTCCAAAACCTTCAGTTTGACATGACGATGCAGCAGCAACAACAGTTTATTTGATTTTAGGGATATTGCACACTTTCATCAGGGTTGCTGGTAAATGTGTTTATTATTAGTATCTTTTGGAAGGTCAAGGGTTTTGTGCTGATTTTCACACTTGGACAGAGAAATAATGGATGTTGAGGCGTAAGAAATGGAAGTAGCACTGCATTCTACCTCAAGACCTTAATTTTAAGGCAGGAGTTTCCATTAAAAGAGACGATTTTAAGAAAAAATTGAAACTGACTGAATGAGGTTTCGATTTCAATCACGATTTATTTTCTTTAAATCAAGTTTCAATGAATTCCATTAAGATAATGCAAGAAAATCTGCTGGCAACAGATTCCAAATGCTGTTTTTCTTTGATATTAATGTCGTCAGCTCCGCTTCTGCTCGCGCTGCAGCCATGTTTGAAGTTGACTGACGAGCCACACACTGTTTGGGGTGGAGAGCATGTGACCTGGTGCAGCTTTCTGATTGGCAGCTGACACAGAACCTTTCTACACAGACATTGGGCAAACATGAGAAATTATTGACGAAATTATTGGAACCGAGAAAAAGCGCAGCTTTGACGATCGATCAAAATCGTGTCGGCTTAGATCGCGACTTTCGGTTGATGACGATAGATCGTTCAGGCCTATTCAGAGTGAGATCTAAAACCTGACTCCTAAATGTTAACGGCTTAATAATAATAATAATAATAATAATATTAATGGCTTCATTTATCATCCCAGATGAAAAACTAGCCTATATTTCAAAAATTAAAGACTCACTTCTAACATCCCACACTATGGAAACTTTTCAAAACACCAGAAAAGAAATAAGATCACATGCGAAGAAAAAGGTGCAAATATTTCAAATCATTAAATTTTTCTCTTCCATACGATTATTTATAAATAAAATAAAAACACCCTGATATCAGTAAAAGAAATGATAGCGGCCTGCGTCTAAAATCCCTGATATCGGCACTAAATATACACATGGTGCAACGAGATTGGAGGACCACTCCTCTCAGTGCCGTGCAACCATATACAGAAAATAAACGGTTTATAAAAATACATACAGAAAAATAAACATTTTATATATAAATAAACATGTTTGATTCATGTTGATGTCGTATCAAGCTAATATCGGTGTCGAGCGTTTTTACAAACCCCGACAGCTCGGATACGCTGAGGGGAACAAGCGGCGCCACGTTTTGTTCCTAACAGGAAGTCGTGGTTGGCTGACATGCGTTTAGCAGCTTTCCGACTCTCAGCAAAGCGACCGTCTCTCTTGCTTGTGCAGATCAGCGACCTCAGCCAGGTGCCGGTTCCCGTCATGCTCCTGCCTGATGACTTCAAAGCCAACACTAAGGTCAAAGTCAACAACCACCTCTTCAACAAGTAAAGACAAACTCTCTAGTTCATCTTTGGTATGTCGACGCTCGTGTTTTCACGGGTTTTTGACGTCTTCCACCTCCTCTCCTCCTAACAGAGAAAACCTTCCTGGTCACTTCAAGTTTAAAGAATACTGTCCTCAGGTCTTCCGGAACCTGAGGGAGCGCTTTGGTATCGAGGATGAGGACTATCAGGTGAGAGCGGTTCGTCTTTATGGACGTCCCGTCCTCCTCCCGCTCTGATGCGGTTCTGGTGGCCGTCTCTTCGTCCCCAGGTGTCTTTGACCCGCTGCCCCCCAGTGAGGAGCGCCGACGATCACGGCGAGGGTCTCCTCCTCAACTCGTACGACCGGACTCTCGTCATCAAGCAGATCTCCAGCGAGGACGTCGCGGACATGCACAGTATTCTGTCGGAGTATCACCAGGTAGCTTCAGAACCAGCGAGTAACCTCCTGATGCTGATGATGACGTATTCTTCTCGCAATATCAGTTTGATATTCATATCGCAAAGGACTTTTTGGAATGAGACGAATATTTTAATGATGCTTTTTTTTTTTTTTTTGGTGTTCTGGTGTCTGGAAGTTAAATTTTGTCCATTTTGTTTTGGATTGTTGACGTTTTGTTCCCGTTTTAAGTCCATATGTGAGCTGTGGTTGGTTGGTGGAAAGCGTGGCGTTCTGAGTGGAGCGACGCCGATACTGCCCGTGTTTATTTACAATCATTAAGCTCTAAATGCCAATAAAATACCTGATTATGTCTGGAAACGCCTAATGACATCAACCAAATAGTTTATGTTGGCTTAGTTTGACCTAATTGAGTCATCCGCTGTGTTTATTAACCTTTGTCCCTCGGCAGAAGTGTGATGACGATGGGGTTTCATTTAGATACTCACGACTACAGACGGTGGTTTTTAAATAATCTGGGATTCGTGGTTTTAGGATTGGGTTAGCAGATTTGTGTAGGATCAGCCGCGGTTTCAGTTGTCAGCTCAGCTTTAGAGCTGCGTGTTTAAAAGCAGACGTTTTGCAGTAAATGTGGCGCTGCTACGTTGCTCCTCTGCGCATGCGGGGTTTCGTTTAGTTAGTTAGTTTAGCTGCATCCTTGCATCTAGCTTGTAGACTCAACACTGAACTGACCTTTAAATTAGCTTTTCTGTTACTCTGTCTCAGACCGAGCTTTGTCTCCTTTGTGTCACCAGAACGTCCGACTCCAGGGGAAGCAACAAGTTCTCTTTTGTGCGATTGTTGTTTTGGAAATATTCAAATGTCCGTCTATTATTATATCGGAGGGAAATGGGCGATGCTTCTCATCTCACTCTCTCTCTTTGTTACTGATCCGGCAAAATGTGCCAAGGTTTTATGCCTCATTTCACTTCATTTTGTTGTCTTGTAGTTTGTTTCGGGATCAAACAAGATCAGCCCAGAGTCTGATCATCTTTTATTTAGGATATCCTTCCCTGAGTCTTATTTCCTTTAGATTTACCCTATAAAAAAAAAAACAACAACACTCCTCTTGATCTAAATGCAGTTCTCCCACTATAAAACAACTTGAAACACACTTTCTTCATCTCGACTGAGAGCTATGAAGTGGAAACCATTAAATCTGGGGTATGAGGAAGTCAGCATTCACAACAAACTTCCTGCGTGTCCTCGGGGGGACGGAAATGAATCTCTGGTCTCATTGTTACGCGCCGTCTGCCACATCCAAGCAATAGAGAACCTTGACATGTTGTTTGTTGATTGCTTTTCTGGGTGTGACGGCAGAAAACGAGCTCGGCTAAATAGCCTGGACTTTTCTCTACCAAATAAAAAGGAAATGCTGTGGATGCAAACTTCTCTCTTTTTCCAAAAAGGTCCCAAGATACTTAACGCGTAAAAGCCCACAAAATCAAGGAAAAGGTGCAAAATATGCTGGGGTAAATAGCAGTAGCTAAGTAGCTAAGCTCAGAAATGGCAGAATTATGTAAATTCGCCTGATTTTTACTGGTCTTGCATTTTTTTTTTTAGCAGAAATTATTTTGAAATTATTGATGATTTTTTTCACTTTTGATTGACCCCAATGTTAGTAACAACTGGCTTTGTTCTTAGACAGATTCTGGATTTCTGAACTAAGCAATGTTCATATTTTGCTCATACTACGTTATAGATGACCTTAAATGGTCCAAGACTCTAAGTTAGCATAACGGGACTAAATAACTGGCTCAGCTTTGCTGCTATGTTGTCATGTTTGCTGATTACTATATGTGGGAGAAGCAGGTTTATTCTCCTACATTTGGAAACAACAACTCAAGTTTTTTCTACACATTTCCATATATTTTCGCACTTAACCGCATTTTCATCGCAAGGAACTGAACGAAATGCAGCAGAATTCATTATAAAATCAAGGATTTTTGCCCGTATTTTTCTAGGGGGACTGATTTATTGTTTTAGGTCTTCAGTGTTTTTTTCTTCTCACATGTTCAGCTACTATTTTACTTTATCTAAAAAGAAAGGCAAAGTTACAGAGCTTCACTTCCTGTGTTCTATTGAAAACAAAAAACCCTAAAAACAGATCTGGACACCAAAAGCTTAGGTGGGTTCAGCGAGAACAAACGGCGAACAAAGGTCAGAAAGCTCAAAACAATCAGTTACAAAATATATGTGATGAGAACCTAACTGGTCAAAAATATTTAAGGAACAAAGGAAATCATTTAACTGTAAGTATATAAACAAAAACGGACTATAAAATAAGTAAAAATATAAAAAACCAGACAGAATCCGATAAATAATCCCCCCGCCTGCTTTCTGCCTTCAGCACATCGTGAAGTGTCACGGCAGCACACTGCTGCCGCAGTTCCTGGGGATGTACCGGCTGAGCGTGGACAGCGAGGAGGCCTACCTGATCGTCATGAGGAACATGTTCAGCCACAGGCTGGTGGTGCACAGGAAGTACGACCTGAAGGTGAGCTGGGATGCTTCTTAAAGAGACGAAAAACTCACCAAGTCTCAATCCGTTGAGTTAATATTAGCATTGTTGTTTCGTTTGCAGGGATCTCTGGTGGACCGTGAAGCGAGCGACAAAGAAAGGGTAACTGAAGCTTTTGAAATCTACAGCTGCCCCCTTTTGTTTCTCTCTGAACCGTCTAACCTGTCTTGTTTGACGTGAAGGAAAAAGATCTCCCGACCTTTAAGGACATGGACTTCAGGAGCAACATGCAGAGAGTGTACGTTACGGACGAGGAGAAGGACAAGTTCATGGAGAAACTCAACAGGGACGTGGAGGTGAGGGCGACGCTGAAGCTAAACGGAGACTTTTAAGAGTTTAGCTGGCAGACATGCAGAAAAAAACATCACGTATGATCAACGAACGTGCCGAAACACAACTTATTGTGTGATTAGCATCATATTAATTATTACTATCGAGATACTTCAGTCAGACTTTAGGGCAATAGTTCTATATTATAGATCAGTTTGTGTTGAAATGTGACCATTTTAGTGGTTCTCAGAACAGATGAGCAGATTTTTCCAGCGTCTTTATCTTCCTGTCTGATTCATTACATTCCTGAGAAAATAAATAAAGACCAAAACAAAGCGCAGATCTTTCTTTACGTCTCCCGACTGAGTTGTAGGGAGCTCCATGCGTTTTCTGTATAATAGTACTACAACTAATATTCTTTTTATTAAGGAAAATGGAACAAATGCAGACAGATGAGATCGTTAAAGCGACAGTAGGTAACTTTTCAACCTGCATTAAAATGTTCTCAGAGCTTTTGTGATGAGTGACTTGCAGCTCGTTGAATCATCCCTCTGTCATGTCCGTATTGCTTTAACCGTCACTAAGCAACTTTGAGGAGGGTGGCAGGAACCCCGCCACATTTACTGCTTTACAGCAGACGCCACTTCCCCCTTGTTTCTTATTTTTAACATCATCATGTGACATTTTTTCTCCACAATTAGATTTGTCACCTCATCACTATTCATTCACCGAAACTGAAACTTGTTTAGTTTAGTAATTATGTGGACCATGCATACAAATAAGACTGATCTGGTGAATTTAATTTAACCGAATTGTAAATATTCCTTTTTTTTTATGTAGCTGTTGACGTAGATCTTTGGTTAGTTAAGAAAATTATGAAGGTTTCTGGAATCTAAACTTTAGAAATATTAGAAATAACTCCCATCAAAGAGAGAAACACTATTTGATTCTGAATCACATACATGTACAATAGTTTTCACAGCGTCTGCAGACTAGTGATGGGTAGATGAGGCGTGATGTAGCGTTTGGACAGAAAACATAACTGTAATGATACCGTGTCACTCAATATTGACACCTGCTGGACATTAAAAATCCCTACAGGCAACGTAGATAGACTGATTTGATGAACCAGTGTAAACAGTTTGGTGCCAGTTGCTGTATAGGTCACCTGACTTGCTGGAATCAATACTGGCACCAAGACGGGTGTTTGTCTATGAGCTCGATACATGCACCGACGCATCGGTGTTGCCGGACCAATCACAACTGCAGACTAAATGGTCATGTTGCTGAAGCAAGCGGTGCCAAGATTGGCCCTTTTTCTGATGTTCCTGATGTTAATTAAAGCGACATCCATGATTGTCACGCTGCTGTGTAACGTCTGTTCAGATCTGAATGACTGTTTAACCGCCGTCTGTCATCATCGTTTCATTTTTATCTGAGCGCCTCATTGTTTTTTTTTTTTAATTTCTTTTCAGTTCCTGGTGAAGCTTAAGATCATGGACTACAGCCTGCTGCTCGGCATCCACGACATCGGGAGAGCCGAACGCGAGGAGGACGAGAGCGGCGAGGTGTCCAACGAGGAGGAGGCCGATTCGGAGAACGGCCTGGCCCCGGGTCCGGCCGTGGGCTCCTACGGCACGTCCCCCGAGGGGATCGCCGGTTACATGTCCTCCTGCAAGCCTCTGGGGCCGGGGGAGTTCGATCCCTACGTGGACGTTTACGCGCTCAGCAGCTGCTCAGGTGAAAATCAGAAAGGGGTTCGGTCAACGTGATCCCAGTTTAATCCAAAACTGGACGCAAAAGTCGATGAACCCTGTAAGTTGCTCAGACGCTTTACACTTCCCCCACTTACGGTTTTCTCCTTCCAATCTCTTCAATGGCGGAGGAAATTGAGAGACCGGCTTGGCTTTATTTGATGATTAATGAAATGATTAATTTGGCACCCATTTCAGCATCTATCGGAAAAATCCAGCAGAGTTCAGAGCTTTTTCTCCACTTCCTCCAGGAGCTTAACGCTGACGAGGATCAATTTCAGCGCTAGTTTCAAAACAGCCACAATAAATCTATCCGCCATTATCACTTACAAATCTTCCGCCCTGTTGGAAAGTTTGTCACTACGTCACATGGAAGGAGCTCTCTGATTGGTCGACGCTCAAACGTCCAGCTGCGAAACTTAAATTTTCCCTACTCGAGCGTCTCAACTCTGCTGAATTTTTCCGGTAGTTACAGATGAGGCGCCGAGGCAGAGCCTGGTATTGTTTTTCCTGAATTTCATCCGCCGTTGTACAAAGAGACGGTTGTAGAGACAGGAAGTGGGGACGCTTGACATGCGTTTGAAGCGCCTGACCCTAAAAAGTGCACAAATGTTTGGTGTGAACTTAGCATTAATGCAACAGAAAGCGGACGTCTGTGTGAACGGTGTAAGACACCAAAGCGGCGATGGTGCGCAGAAGAAGAACTCAGACGTCACACAGCAGAGCAATGCTTAAGGAAGTACAAAGTAGAGATCAAGGTGGCATAAACGTCCATATTGGTCGATTTATAGTCTTTTTTTTATTTATTTTTTATATTTGTTTTAGTAAAACTGGACCAATTTTTAGCGACCCGTATTTATTTCAGTCTTGTTGCCGTTTGTGTGGGAAGAAGTTGATCATATGTTTTAGTTTTTTTTGTATTTGGTCAATAACCAGTGATCGAGATACTATGGATGTCAGGTTTTTAACTGACTCATACAATATCAACAAACAAATAACAATAAACGTGGCACCGCTTTCTTCAGACGTTGTTTTCGTCCAGACTTACCACGTCTGGCTTCTTCTGCTGCACAATAATGACGGACGTCTCACATTAATGACGTTAAAGTTGGATAAAATGCAGCATAATTGCTCAGACTGCTAACCAATATTGGATATTTGTCTGATTTTTAGCACGCCACAAATCGGGCCGCTCAGATTGCCGTTAAAAAAAGATCATAAGTGTTAAAAAGCATAAAATCCAACCGACTGTTCCTGTTTTACATCAGGAGCCCCACAGAGGGAGGTCTACTTCATGGGCCTGATAGACGTGCTCACGCAGTACGACACCAAGAAGAAAGCCGCTCACGCCGCGAAGACGGTCAAGCACGGGGTGAGCGCGGCCGCGCCCGCCAACGCGTCGTCTCGGCTTTCCGACCCGACCCTGAACTGTTTGTGTTTCTTTTTCTACGCAGGCCGGAGCTGAAATCTCCACTGTGCATCCGGAGCAGTACGCCAAACGCTTCCGCGACTTCATCTCCAAGATTTTCGCGTAACGCCAGAAGCGCCGAAGCTTTCGGCCGTAGATCAACACTAGCGCGCACACGTGGATCAGAAACATGTAGCATTATGATGCATATATTTATTTTAAAGAGATATATTTCTTTACGTATGGAACGCTGTTTGGGAGGGGGGGGGGGGGGT
>JAVLVB010001109.1:2124161-2154760 GCA_032876305.1 Orestias chungarensis
AAGTAGTGAATGCAACATAAATATTAAGAGGATAACTTTAGGTTAGCATAATGGAGCTAGCTCTTTTCAGAAGGACCGGCTAGTTTTTGTGATGCACGATAGATCGGCGTTATGTAAAATCGGGCCAATAACCACAGATATTTACGTCCTTCTTTGTTTTTGTTTTTCGCGTTTTTGGAGAAGAGTGGGGTGGGTTATGTGGGATTATGGGATATTAAGCCGCGTCAGATTGATTGGGAAATGTGTATCATCGGCTTTGGCCCAAATGTTTAAATCTGTGCATCTCTAACACGCTTAGTTGGTGCAGCTGAAGGATTTCTGACCGCGTGGCCAAAACATGAAGTTTAAAACTGAAACTTGAGAGTTTCCGTCCCACCAACATAAAATAAAACAAAGCTGAAGCAACTCAGACCGGGTTAATCATGGACAGAGTCGAGCCGTTCACCTTTTTTTCAGTCGTTACGCTACGCTAAACATTTACAGTCAGCACGAGCGGTCCTGCTTGAAATTTCCCAGAATTATGTCCTAAACTTTTACGTGACTAAATAGATCTTTGGTTCAGGGTGAAAAGGTTCAGAATAAACAAAAAAAAAAGGGGGGGGGGGGAGCTGTAGTTTTTTAAGAGTGCCAAAAGCTTTATCAGAGCAGATCTTTGCACTTTGCTTGGGGTTGACAGGATCAAAAAGTATTTTTCGTTTTTCACGTGAAAGCCAGTGAACATGTCTTCCAGCCCCGCCTGTGTCGGTGCGACGGTTCGTGCGTTTTTAGTGGCCCGCTACGATTCTCTACCCGGGCCTTAACGCTGTGCGATTATTCAGCAGACAAGGCAGAATGAATACAGTTTTTTTTCCTGTAGGACGCCTCGTCTAATCATTAGCTGCACATGATGCGTTTTTAACAGACCAAATTTATATTTTACCAAGATTTTCCCTGGAAACCGTTTTAACATGCTTCCCTGGAAAAAAGAACGAGCGTCCGCATTTGACGGCTCTGGATCGCGTGACTCCTCTCTTCTTAGAAATACCTCAACCTTTAAATGTGTGTGATGCACGCAGGACCAGCTGTGTTCAACGTTCTTGCTGTTGATGTGAAACCCTTTTTCCTGTGACACCATTCCCAACGAATCGACTGTTCGACGTGATTTTTTTTTTCTTCCCATCATTGTTTTTTTTGTAAAACTAAAGTAAAACCGTGTTCCGGCTTTTACATGCAATAAACCTATTTTTAGGGGGCAACTTGATAAACGTGGTGTCTGCTTTTGTTTCTCTGAACTTTCCATATGGGAATGAATGAATATTTGTTTTCATTAATAGTTGGTGAGTCCATATAACAGTTTGTGTCTAATCTTGCTGAAAGTTGTTCAAGCAGCTGCCATTACAGGTCCATCTAAACAGAACTACAACAAAAAAATTTAATATTGTGTAAAAGGCATCATAGAAAGTTAAACTCTGCTTACAGGTAAAGAAAATCAGACATTCAGTGTCTCAATTAGAACATCAAATTATAAAATCAAAAATGTTTTGTACAAAAAATAAAAAAATGTCCTACTTCTGAACAATGTTGACATTTGTATGCACTCAGTCCTTTGTTAAGGCTCTTATTGTATGAGTTACTGCGTTAATGCAAAGTGGCATGGAGGCCATCAGTCTGTGGCTCTGCGTTGGTTGCTACTTCAGCTCATCTGCTTTGCTGGCTCTGACTAGACTTTCCTAAACCCAGTGAACCAGAACCAGCAGATGAGCTGGAATACCAGATCATCACGGACTGGAAACGTCAGTCTGGACTTCCAGATACGAGGATTCAGGTCTTCTCTACTCCTACAGACACGGGGATCTTGATCTTCAAAGGAAATGCGAACCTTCCTTCCACTAAATTTTCTGTTAAAATGCTTGGCGATGAAACCTTGAACAACCAGCTTCATCAGTAATGACCTTTTGTGGCTCAACCTCCTCAAGGAGGGCTTCAGTGACTGACTCTCCCACGATTGTGTCCTAGTGACACAGAGTGAGACGTTTAAATGCTCCGGAAACATTTTAAAGCAACCCCCAAGTAACTTTTCAACCTTCATATAATATTTTCATAACTTTTGTGATCATACGTCGACTCACAGCTCGTTGAACGACGCCTCTGTCATGGCCCGAGGGGGCCGTATCGCTTTAACCGGCACTGAGCAAGTTTGAGGAGGGTGGCAGGAACCCTGCCACACAAAACAACTAAAAATGTGCTGACTGGTTTACGGCATACGTCACTTCCTTCCATCATTTCACATTCTTTTGCCACAAAAAGATTTTGTTTTAGTGTGTTTTACCACTGGATGGCGATCAATGCTGTCAATCTGGATCCTGTTTATGGTTTTGATTTTTCTCTCAAGAACCCTTAAAGTTCTTAGTTCAGGTTATGATCATTATAGGTGGGAACCCTTAAAGTTCTTAGTTTTGGTTATGATCATTATAGGTGGGAACCCTTAAAGTTATTAGTTCAGGTTATGATCATTATAGGTGGGAACCCTTAAAGTTATTAGTTCAGGTTATGATCATTATAGGTGGGAAACATAAACCTCATTAAACCAAAGTTACTAAAATTATAAAACCAATTTCTCAGTTTATCAGTGAATTACAAAATCTTTTTTGTGGTGAAATTAAATACAGTCGGTGAAACGACACTGTTGATTGTCAAGTTTCCCCCTCCTCGATATAATGGAGGGGTTTGTTATGTCCCTCACAGAAACTCTCCCAACGGAGGTTTTTATTTATTTATTTTTAGAAAAGAAAAAAAAAGACTAGAAATATCCTTAAATGATGGGGAAATTATTTTGTATGAACAACAGTCACAGGCAAACGTACAATGTATATATAAAAAATGAAAAACTGAACAAAATGCTCCACAGTAAGGGCAGAAACATCAGCTTTGAGTAATGCATGAAATAAGAATTAAAAATATCAGAAAAAAAGATCAATGAAACCTTATATTTCTAATAAGAGGTGAGAGGTTTGACTCTGGCTGCTTCTCCATTAGGCTGATTTCCAGATTGTTCTGCTTTTAGCGTTTAAGTTGTCAAGTCCCGACCTCCACCATCAACGTGCCGCAGTGTGGTGTTTGCAGAAATTAAAAATATGACAGTCTAGCTATAATTCATACCTTAATTAAGGGAATTACCATATGTTCAGTTTGTGTTGACAAAGTTTAAGAGAGATGGTGGTAATTTTAATAATGGTAACATGGTAATTTTTGAAGTTGCAGGTAACGTTGCTGTTCAACTGTATAACTTTTTCGTGCAGCCTCTCTTATATCACTGAGACTGGGTTCAATGACCTAACGTTAAACTTAAACACATTTAGCTTGTCCTTTACAGTTTAGGTAAATATAGTCGTGTGTCTTAAAGATTTAATTTGGCTTTAGCAAGAACATCTATGTTGCTTCACAATGTGGGCTGTGAATTGATGCGTCAACATTTAGAAAGTTGGCAGATTTCAAACTTCAGCCATAAGCAATGTAAAACTTTTACTAAACTAAATTAAGTTGTGTTCTTTTCAGTCTCAACAATTAGTTCTTATTCATACATTTTACATTTTTCGTGCTCATTTAGGCTCCGTTTACTGGAAACTAAACTCGCGGAAGATCATGGCTGTTCCTGAGTCTGACGTTCAAGCTGTCCAGCTAAAGAGGCGGATAAATCTCGTGAGATGGAGTGCCAGTGACTTGTTACACCTCCTCACGTCTTCCTCCTGACATAAAGAGCAAAACTGGTCTAACACAACATGTTGAAAGTGACTAAATGAATGCCATGTTGTTGTTATCATTGTTATTATTGTTGTTGAGATGATAATTGATTTATGACGCGTCAACTTAACTAATAAATTAATAGCATTGATGAATAAATAATTTACTATATGGATGCACATGCAGTTTTTTTCTGTTTCATAGACGCAGAGATGATGATGGGCTGGATGGCGTCTTTGCAAAGATAGAGGAAGTTGTCCCGTCTTTGCAGGGTCTCTCAGAGGTCACTGCGACCATTCTAGGCCTCTCTGATCTTGTCAAAGAGACCAGAACAACATTGGTGCTGACTCTGGAGCAGTCAAGAAATGTTAAGGGTGCATTCATCTGTGTGATTTGCAGAGGTTCTAACTTATTTAGACATCACAAACATCACTGGCAAATGTCACGATGATCTTTTGATGGACTTTTGTTACAGTGGTAATTATAAAGGCTTAAAATAGTCATCGCTCTTGGTGTTTGTCTGGCATGGGAGGATGGGTTAGGAGCCTTTGGAAGGACTTGGTTCACTCCCGGCGTTGCTCAAAGTGCACCTTGCTTATACCATACACAAGCTCAATTGCACCTCACCTGTGTGACATCTGAATAACCACAACCTGAAATTGGAAAAATCATTGTGTTCTTCTTTATCTAGATTTAAACATTAGACCTTTGTGTTGATTTCAGCTAACTGTTTATTCTTGTGCTTACAGATCACGTTTCTATGGAAGAATACACTATGTTGTGTGTGTTTGTAGCAGTATTTGCCATTGCTTTATCATGTGGAGTATGCCACCACTGGAGTATCTGCGTATCTGTTGCCCTTGTAAACAATCGTTGTTTTCCAGCAAAAGACACATTTTGTCATTTTTTTGTCACATGGGCATGTTGACTAATCAAAATTGAGTGGCACTGATTTGTTTTTTGTGATATATAAAAAAAAAAGATGGAATAAAAAGGACTTTTCTTTTATTGATGTTTGGATCAACATTAGCTCTACTGTGCATATTTTAAAGTAGTGATTTGCATAATGACCATAGTTACAGTAGGTAACAGCGTCCCTGTCCCGGCCAGGTGAGTTGGTATCCCTTTGCCTGTAAGAACAAAAATACATATTTGATCTTCAAAACCATTTTAGAACATGTTTCATTAAATAACTTTCAGTGGGTAAATAACTCGGTTATTTATTTCTCGCCACAGTATTTCCACTGTGTGATTCTGTAAGAACAAAAAAAAGGGGGGTAGATACACACTACTCACTAAAAGTGAGGGATATTTGGCTTTCAGGTGAAATTTGTGGAAAATGTAAAAAGTTCCCGCTACAGTGATATCATATCAGGAAAGTAGGACATTTAAGTACAAGGATGAACTGGAGATTTCCTCATCTCAAACAGTTTGTTGAAACAAAAGTTAACAATGGTGTGTACACCACAACAAAAAATGTCAACGTCTCAATACCTCGTCATGGACCCTTGAGCATCAATTACAGCTGGACAACGATGTCTCATGCTGTTCACAAGTTGACTTATTGTCTGCTGTGGCAGGGCATCCCCCTCTTCTTGAAGGGCAGCCCTCAGGTCATTGAGGTTTTGGGGTGCAGAGTTTCGAGCCTCTAGACGGCGACTCAGTTGATCCCACAGGTTTTGAATGGGATTCAGGTCTGGAGAAAGTGCCTGCCACTCCATTTGAGGTACACCAGTCTCCAACAGCCGTTCCCTGATGATGCGACCCCGATGAGCTGGAGCATTGTCGTCCATGAAGATGAAATAAGGCCTGTGTTGTTCATGTAGGGGGAAAATCACTGGATTAAGGATGTTATTCAGGTAGTATGGGCTTGTCACTGTACCATTCACAAAGTGTAGGGCAGTTCTATACAGACTGGACACACCTGCCCACACTATGACACCACCAAAAGCTCGTCTGGTGACAACAGTGGCTGATGCATAGCGCTCTCCTTGACGTCTCCAACATCGTTGGCGGTGATCATTTCTGCTCAACGTGAATCAACTTTCATTAGAGAACAGCACTGAGGCCCCCTGGTCCCTCGTCCAGCGTAAATGCTCCCTGGCCCATGCAAGACGATGACGCCTGTGCCTGCTGGTGTGGTCAGGTACCCTTGCAGGTCGTCTAGCACGCAGACCATGCTGATGTAAATGGTTTCCAATGGTCTGATGTGACAATTGGGTGCCTCTCACCTCCCTTAAACATGTCTGGAGTTGAGAGGCCTTCATCATCCAGTTTCTCAGGGCATTGTTCACAATGTAGCGTCATCAGCATGTGATGTGGCCAAAGGACGTCCACTTCTACGCCTTTCTGTAACTCTTCCAGTCTCTCGGTATCTCTGTTGCAACCTGCTGATGACACTCTGTTACACTCTGAGCTCAGTGGCCACGTCCGTCTGAGAACGTCCTGTTTGAAGCATTGCAATGGCCAGGTACTGTTGATCCATTGTTAGGTGTCGTCTTGGTCTCATGATGTCACAATGTGAACAGCCTGATGATGACGACTGTTTAAACACCAGCTGTAACTGAACCAGGACAAAACATGCTGTGCTGTCATGTATCACGTCAGGTATCAGTTGTTGCCATGGTTTCAGCTTTTCTGAACAACAGAAATGTTTTTTTTTGTCTTCCAAACTTTATTTATACAAAGCTTTTAAACAACCTTTTCCAAGAACAAAAATGAGTCGAGGTTTAAGGCGTGCGAAAGGCAGGTTACAGTGTAAAATCATTACAGAGCGTTTTGGTCTCTAAGACGTTAACAATAATACAGTGATTTAAAGTAGAGAGAAATTAAGACGTATATTATTATAACATACCGTAAATTTGAGTTTAAGATCAGAAAATTTACTGCTATAGATATGAAAGTTAGCTATGATTAAAAATGGATTTAAAACTTATTTTGAACACCTATAAAGAAAGTTATGGAGACATTTGTAGAGAAATGACCAAACCTTATAATGTTAGCATCAGGTGTTCAGTCCAAGTTCAAGTTTTCTATTCACAAACAGGAAGAAGTGACGAAAACAATCCCAGAGAAGATGAGTGACGGTTTAATCAGAGCTATACATGAAAGATATGTATTTATAAATCTATGATGGGCGCACTGGGTCCATGTTTGATTAGAAATGCTTTTCTAACATCCCTCAGACACAACGAAAGCATCTTCACCCCAAACGAAGGAAGATCTGCCCCCAAAAGTCGGGAACGGGGATGGTGTTTCCGACAGAGATGATTAAACTGCCTCCCCTCACCTGCATACACTTTTAATTAATAACACACACACGGCAGCACAGTGGGATACAAGAGCCGTTAATACCATAAAGTCATATGTCATCTGATCCCGTGACCTTCTGCCCTGCCTCCTCTGAATCATCCAAATGAACCCACACTCACCTGATGCATGCAGATACAGTTTTTGATCACAGTGGCAAAATCGACCAAAACTGAAACGTCTTTAGTGTTGCTTTAAGGAGGTAAAAGTTGGATAATATGCGATGTGACCGTTCAGACTGCAAACGCTTAAAAAATATTTGGAAATGTTTAAAATTATTTCCAAATATGGAAGAAGAGGGTGACTTCTGACGAGTCTCTTATAAAAAAAAGAAAAAATATCTGATTTTGGTCTCATTTTCCTGCTGTGTGAACGTTTTACATTGATGTGAAGTCGTCCATTTTTTGCAGATTCAGACCGACGTAACCTACATTCCTTCAGCTTTCATAGAGGATCTGCTACGGATTAGTTTCTGTTAAATAAACATGCAGGAAGCTGCAACAGTTTTCAGTTTACGGCAGTATTTTAACCAGATGATAAGGTACTTTTATTTCCGTCAACCTCGTTCTAATCGATGAGATGTTAGGTGTGAAACTTTGATATGTACGGATTAAATCCATTAATTTAGTTCTTAGAAAACTTTAAGCTGTGGGTTTGCTTTTTCTTTTTGTCTCACTCTCTCCAGGAAACGACTTTCTTCTGACTGTTTCTTTCCTGTTTCATCAGAAAGGTGCAAATCTGCTGACAGATCCTGACTCGTTTTGCCAGAAAACCTCGAGAGGGCTTGGACAATAGGCGAACAACAGGATGTGCCGCGGAACGCTGCAGGAACACAAAACACAAAACCTTACTGGGCATTTTTGTCCAGTTTCTGGTGCAAACACTTGAAACAAGACATGTCTGCCTGACAAGTAACTTTCCAGTGAGCTTGTTTTAAGTTGATAAATCCTGAATACTGACTAAAAATATTACTTCATTCACTTTTGTATATGTTCTATAATAAACCTGCCATGGGAACGATTAGCTTTTATCAATATTCAAGAATTATTTACTTAAAACAAGCTTTTATATCTTGTTGAAAAGTTACTTGACACTTAGATGTTTGCATTAGAAAGTGGACATAAATACTTGAGGTTTTGTGCTGATTTTGGAGCATATATAAACCTGCCTCTGATGTGAACCGTGGGACTGATGCTGCAGGGGTTTTTAGTTTTTATTGCAGGTTAATCTTTCTAACCAGTCGTCTTTCACCTGCTTCACCGAGCCTCTCAGCGGGGTTGTTGGGATATGTCAGTTTCTGCTGACTTGTTTCCTTCCTGATTCATCAGGGGAGAGCAGATCTGCTGACAGGTTCCTACTTGTTTCACCATAGAAGCCCGACTGGGGTCAGGACAATGGGCCTCAGGCAGGATGAGACGCGGGGGAACGCTCGGAGGGGGTCATTCATCTGCCCGCTGCGGATGATCTGCGGCTCGAGTGAGAACGCCGGGCCCAGGGAGAACCTCGTCCTGTTAATCAGCATGGAGCTCCGCCAACACAAACGTGTTATCTCCGCATGAAGCTGAGCTCAGCGAGAAGCAGCTCCACCATCTCCAATCAGCACAGGAGAATCCGCTAAACAAATATCTCTGCTCGTTTAAAAGAGACGCGGTTCGAGAACCATTTTGGTGATGAGGTTAGAGGCCCTTTCCACGTTTGGTGTCGACACTTCCTGGCATTGTTCTCCGGTGTCAGGACGCTTCTCTGCAAGCGAACACGCAGAATCCTGCAAGACCATCAGGAAACACAGATCACCGTCAGAGAGTTGGTACAAACACAGACTTCACACGGTTCGAGAACGACTTAACAACGCCGGATTTTTCTGAATCCTCTCATGGTAAAACTAAAAAACCCACGTGGAAACGGCATTTTTTGACAACTTAAAACTTTAGTTTTGTTCCTGAAGCATTTTATCTTAAGGAGAAAAATAATAATCTTTGAACGCATGGTTTTTGTTTGTATTTAATCCATTTAAATTAACTCAGAAGTCACCTGCTTATGGGGATGCTGCAGGTTAATAGATGTCCACGTTTCCTAGTCTCTGGTTTACCCTCTAATGACCTACTGACCTTTGATATAGACTAGAGCTGCGCAATATTAAAAAATGTTGCCCTGTTGATATTCAAGAATCTGCATATTATTTATATAATGCCAATAACACACGTCGTCTCAGGGCCCTTTACAAGAAAACCACTCAACTTAAATCATAAATACATCGTAAACAAATCAGATCACAAAAGTTTCCCATCTAAGGAAATCCAGCAGATTGCATCGAGTCATTGACTGAGCATGCATGTAGCGACACTGGAGAGGAAAAACTCCCCTTTAACAGGAAGAAACCTCCAGCAGAACCAGGCTCAGTACAAGCACCCGTCTGCCACGACCGACTTGAGGTTTGAAGAGAGAGAAAACTATATTAGAAGCACAGGATACTGAAATAATACAGTTTATAGCAGCAGTTGTAGAACATCACTGGCTGCATCTCAGCCCATGTTCTCCTCCAAGAAGCTGTCTCAGCTAACAGAACGCCAGACCAGGTGTGGTTACTATGGAGAGAAGAACACTAAGAGAAAACAAAAGGTTAACAAGGTTAAAATAACATTGACTAAAGCAGACAAAGGATGAAAGTAGCATACATTAGTTCGATAGCAATATCAGATGTGATACGTGCCAGTTTTCTTCTTTTCTCACTTGCTAATCTACAACTACATCAGTTCCTCTGATTCTTTTTGTGTTTTCTGTCTTTTTTGTTTGTATTTACCAAGATTCTGGTTCTGAGGATTTCTTCCTGTTAAAGGGGAGTTTTTCCTCTCCACTGTCGCTGCATGCATGCTCAGTACGAGGGACTGCCCTAAAGTCAACGTCACAAACAAGCTGCCATCTTCTGTCTCTTCTGGTCCTGGAGGAATCAATACTGCAAGTCAATGACTCAATGCGATCAGCGGTGTTTCATTTAAAAGAAAACTGTTTTTAACTGAGTTGAAAAATAAACTGAACTTGATGCACTACTTGATAATTAGAATTTAGTGGAATAAACTTATGATTGGAAGGAAATTACTTACTGATTTTTAAGTGGCTTGAGATGTTTTGACTTGCCGTCATATGAATAAATTATCTTAAAAAGAATGGCCTAGTCCAAGTCCAGACGCCTTGACTATAAAATGTACATTTACAGATGCTCCACGTCAGATCTGACTGAGCTGGAGCCGTGAAAAATGTTTTTTTTTGTCCTTTTTGATATTTGTAACTTCTTGTAAATCGAAAAAACTTGTGTTTTTTGTTTATATTCAAGAATTATTGAGTTAAAACAAGGTTGCGTAAAGGTATTAAGACACATGTATATATAAATAATGTATAATTTTTGTTTCTCATTTGATTTATGCACTACTTTCTGTTCGTAGTACTTTAAAATTCACGTCAGGTTAATTATTTACGAGCTAATCTGATCATCCTCTAAAGAATAAGCAGACGTATCTTTAGTTTTTGGATGATGTTTTCCTGGATTTCAGTCTCTCTTCTCATCACTGACTGAGGATGTCCTGTCAGCAATCTGTATGTGTTCGTGGGAAGTGGGAGGGCAGAGAGTCCTGTCTGCTTGATCCCTCAGATCGTTCGCAGCATCAGAGCTGGAAGGAGACGTCTCCTTTGTGCCAAGGATTCAGGCCAAACCGCTGCTGCCTAAACACAGCTAACCAGCTTCCACAGCCAGGTAGGAAATTCAGCGTTTGCAAATGTGCAACAGATACTATGTTGTAGCATTTACTTATTATCCTTCATTAAAATGCAAAGAATCTGAAAAAAATAAAAAATTTTCTGCAGAATAAAACTAGAACTTTTTATATCAATAGATATATTTATACACATAGAAAACTTCCTTTTAAGTTAGTTTTGTAGTTTTTTAAGCTGTTACAAACTACAAACTAGAAAAATAAATGATTTTTTGGCTTTTGCAATTTAGTTTTGTAGTTTTTTTAAGCCGTTTGCAATACAAACTAGAAGAAAAAAAAGATTTTTTGGCTTTTGCAATTTAACTTCCATTAAATCTTTTATTCATAACTGTTAATTGTTTTCAGTTAAAGTTTTTTTTTAAAGTTGCAATAATTCACATCCATTTGCTGAATTTCCCTAAAATGGATATACCTAATAAGTTTATGTGATACACCAACAAAATAAAGCGCTTATATAAATCTTAAAAGTGTGGCATGCACTTGCAGTCTCTCTGAAGGATCTTCTAGGTATGCATCGAACAAATTTGCGCATCTAGAGATAATTTTCTTTTAAAGTGCCGTTTTGGCATTTAGAACATTCTTAGTCAGCCATTTTAAAGACTTTTAAAGCCCGTTTAAACAGGCCAAGGCATTGACTGGGCCGTTCTGCTATAATGAGAGGCTTTAAACTGGGGATGTTTTCAGGATGTTGCTCAGTGATTACACACACAAAAAGTCTTTTAATCTCAGAAATCCCACTTTAATCTTAAAATTATTCGATTAAATTCTGAATAAATAAAGTCTGATTTCTACTTTTTTTTGTGTGTATGTGTGTCCCTAATCCACCTTTGTACTTTCATAATTAAACATAATGTAGCACATATTTATGTAACTGTTTTTGCAGCTCTCAGCTAGTTTTCTTTTTGAATGAAAAAGGGGTTTAGGGGTAAGCTACTGACCCCTAAACGTAAAATAAAAAATAAAAAAAATAAACATTTCCAGAGGTTTGTAGTTTTAACGTGACTATATTTGACCTGCTGTGGTTTTAGTAACACTCCGCCAGCATGTCTACCACCCTCCTCCACTTCCTGCGCCTGTTGTGTAACGTCTGAACAATTAATCAGATTAATCCCAAGGCAAACCCTAAACTCTGTCCAGATATGAAGCCTTTCTCCTCTGCCCTCCCTTCCAGAACATGACCCTCGAGCACAACCACTCGCTGGACTTGAACGGCACGCCATGGTTCATATTCGAGTGCACCATCGAGCTGGATACCAACTACCGGCGCATCGCCCTCTTCCTCATCTACCTGTTCATCTTCATAGTGGGCCTGCTGGAGAACCTGCTGGTCGTCTGGGTGAACTGGCGGCGCCGCCACACTGCCAACGGCGTGCTCTTCTGCATCATTAACGTCAGCCTGTCGGACTTGATGGTGATTGTGATCCTGCCGTTCTTCATGCTGGAGGTGACCTTGGACAAGGTTTGGTTGTGGGGCAGCTTCCTCTGCAAGGTAACCAACCTCATCTATGTGGTGAACTTCTACAGCAGCTCCTTCTTTCTGGCTTTCATGACCCTGGAGCGCTACCTGTCCCTGACCAGACCGTCTCTGCCGACCCTCCTGCCTGTCATGGGCCGCCAGCGCTGGCTGATCTGTGGAGGCCTGTGGTTGCTTTCCCTGTTTCTGGCCCTGCTGGAGAACGTCCATGTGGGTCTCCTGGAGTGGGACGAACCAGGCTGCTACATGCTTCCAGAACACCACTTCACCGAGTGGTTCGTGTCAGTGGCCTTCCTCTGCACGATCTTTCAGTTCCTGGGTCCGGCCGCCGTCATCATCACTTGCAATATGCTGATCGCCCGGGCTGTTAAAACCTCCCCGGATGTGGAGGGACGGCGGGACGTTTGGTTGGTCCACGTTTACTCCACGGTGTTTGTCGTTTGTTGGCTGCCCTACCACCTGGTCATGATGCTTATGATCATAGACGACCTTAACCCCTATGTTTTTAGCTGTAACACTGTGGAGGTTCTTTACTTTTCATTCATGGTGGTCCAGGGTCTCTCTCTTTTCCACTGTGTCGCCAATCCCCTCCTCTACAATCTTCTCAGTAAGAGCTTTCGACGAAACCTGATCAACACCATCATAAGCCGCATCCCTACGGAGGAAAGGGCAGAGCAGGTGGAAGTTGGGCCAAAGCCCAACACAGCCAACGGGCGCCAAGAAGATCCTGGTAAGCAGCGCAAGATGAGCAACGCAAGCACCAGCCAGTCTGACATTGGGTCATAAGGAAGAACCTGGGAGCCTCGACAGGAATGAGACATTTTGATTCATATCCATAAAATGGACAGAGACTAATTCAGTCTAGCAGAGGCATCTAATGGGCACCACATCCTCTCATATCTCACTTCCTGCTCTTTATCCAGTCGCGAATGTCATCAGTTTTGAGTAGAGCAGTGCAGGAAATATTTGTTTTTTCTGCTAAGCTGCTCACCTCCCAAAGGACCTTGGGCCAAAGACGGTAATCTACCAACAAAGGGGAAGAATAGTGCCACACCAGGAATGTGTGTAAACAAGTCATCTGCAGAGTCCGACACTTGCAGCCTTATTTTTTTACTTGTTTCAAACATAAAAATATACCTGTTTGCAGATAAGACCATGGCATACAACACAAAATACTTATTTAACATGTCCATTGTAGTTAAGATCTGTGTGAGTGGAATAAACAACTCTAATAACTGCCTTTGTCTAAGTGTAAAACAATATCTGGCGATTGATCTCTACCATCCTGCTGAAGACATTTTGATTGTCCACATCAACAAGCATTTTAAGGAGTTTTGTGCCTGAGATAAGTCCAAATATGTACATACTTTGGGGTTAAAGGTCGCTTGGAAGACTTTGTTATGGAAAGCTCCTGTGAAAGAAATGCCAACAAAATCACTTCAGGGCCATCTAGTTGTATTTTGTTAAACCTGGTCATAAACAGTAGTGAGACTTTTTATTAGCAGGAGATGTAGAGGCTTAGTTTTGAATGGTTAACCATTGGGTTTGTATTTTTTTGCCTATAAAGGTTAAAACATTTGCTTTCCATCACAGATGTAAAATGTATTTCAATAAGCAGAAGTGTATATGTATTAAAAATGTCCTGTTAGACAACATCAGGTAGATCTATATTTCAGGTGATGTCAGTTAAAAGAGCAACAGCTAAAATTAGCTAAAATCCATAATGTTAGGTAATATATAAAACTGGCTAGCCTTAGCTAAATGCTAGAAATAGCATGTTAGGTAGGAACTTGTATGCATGTTAGCAAAACAATCCCCAACATTGGAAAATGCAGTTATCTAACTGTAGCATGTTCTAGAATACAAAAGCTCTTCCTACCTAACATACTATTACTAGCATTTAGCTAGTTAGTTAAAATATAGGACCTATTTACCAGTAAACTTTAACACTAAAAAGAAACAAAAAATGAACATGCTATCAGTTAAAAAGTAAACGTTATCAAGTTAACTAAGATTAATTATCCATTATACCAGCAGGTAATATATGCTATTGTTAGCTGTAATTCTAGGCTAACAGAAGCATGTTAACTAAATGAATAAATAAATTTACTATGCTAATATTATTTGTAGCACTTTTACTGGCTAATATTAGCATGTTGGATAGCATTGAAACAAAAATTAAGGAAACCTCTTTGTATCTACAAAGTAAATTTTGTTATGCTAGCTAACATTAACTATTCTTTGTTAAAGCAGCTAATATGCCATCGTTAGCAGAAACTAAAACTGGTATGCTAACTATGCTAATGTTTTATCAGCTAGCGTATTAGCTACAGGTGATATTCTGAGCGGTTCCAAGGTGTTTGAGTAAAAATAATCTTTTAAAATTAACATTTTTCTATGGTTTTGAAACTCATTCATCCAATACCTTTTAGTTTTAAATGTTTAATATTTACACAAAAAAAATTAGAACATTGAAGAGTTAGCGGCAATTTGTTCTTTATTCACTACAAAGCTGAGCAACATGTGAGGACGCATCGTGTTTATTTAACTAAGACTGTATGATCTTAGGGACATTAACTCTAATTTCTGGAACATTCCAACAATTTAGATAAAAGCAAAAAAGGGGGAGGTCATTAGTTCATGGCTGGCACAATAGCAGGAAAGAACCAGGCTTTAAAGAGGCCAGAGGTCAATAAAGGGACTAAGCAGCAGTTTTTCCACAATTTCATCAGCAAAATTCTGATGATGGACCGGTTTTAAGCACCGGACACGTCAGACAGAGATAAATTAGAGGACTGCAAAATCCCTAGAGGCATTCATTTTATTTAAAACGAACATAAAAGTTTAAAGGCATAAAAACAATAAATAGTAATAAATAGGTGCCCCACAGATATGTGTTAATGGGTACTTAATCAGTATGAACAGCTTCATTTAAGACAGTTGCATTGGCAGCTAAATAACAGGTTTCATTATGAAGCTTATAAAAGTAAAAAAATCATGTTTACTGTTTCAAAAGTATGCTTTAACAAAAATAATGGGAAAACCGTTCATTTTGGATGCTACTCTAAAAACAGTGTAATTACCAGTCACAACATTAAGCACTTTTTAAAAAGAAAAACTTCCTGTTCTTCATCAGGAGCTTGCCGCCCGAGTTAAACCTCCAGGACGAACCCGATTGGCCATCTCTAAGGTCACATGTTCACCTTTGTCTAACATAGAGCTAACCGAATCATTTACATACATACAAAACATGTTTATTTCTTTAACAGACACGTGAGAGATGAGAAGTTACCGTTGGTTGTAAAAGCGTCACACATCCACCGCTTCTTAAAAGTGCATTTTAACAAAGGTCACAGACCGTACAACAAGAATTGACCCTCCAAACAAACACGCCAAAAATGTTTCCGATTGTAGTTCTGTATTTTTCCACAATTTTTTGCATAATTTTAAAAACAATCGTGATTTGGAACGAACGTCTAAGATTGTGAGGAAATATCCCAAATTATTTTTTCCATCGTCAGAATTTCACTACTTTTCCAGACACAAATTCCCAGAGTTCCCAAACCTTCCTTGTTCATCAGGCTTTATAAAAAGTTAAAACCTGAAGAAAGTGACGGATAGACAAATCAGTAGATCATCAAGTAGAACAATGCACAGATTAACGGACAAACGGTGAGAGATTAATAATCAGACCATTGGATTAACAGATGGATTGATGTATTATCTAAGACATAAATGGATGGAGGGACCAGACCGAGTAACATATGCATGTAACATATGAATTGCAAAGCTGGATAAACGTATTAACAGATGTTTTGGACTGATCTTTAAAAGGATAAATGAACGTGGTTGATAGGTGGACGATGGATCGATGGACAACTGGCTGGACAAATGAAAGGATGAACATCCATGGAAAGGATGCATGGATGGTTAGAATTATGTTAATAGACAATCAGACAAGTTGGACAACTCAACTGAAAAATTAAAAGACAAATGGATGTTTAGACGTTTGCAGGGCTGGACAAACAGCAAACCTGACAGATGAATGGTTAAAGCTTGTATAGAAAAGTCAGAGGAATAAATCTGGTGATTGAATATTAGTCCATGCTAAAGATTTTCCAGACCTGGAAAACACACAAACTAAATTTGGTTTATTTTTTCCCAGGAAATCTAACAATCATTTGTCCTTTTCTCCAAAATATTATGAAAACAACGAGTTAACAAATTTCTGACTTTTGAACAGTTAAAATTCTGACAATTTTCCAGAGAAAAATCAAGACTGGATGATCCTAGGCGCAGAGAGGGCGTGCCGGGTCAGGCGTCTGCGGCGGGCAGCGGCTCTTTGGAGTGGTCGTTGTACATGAAGGTCTGCTCGATGTTGAAATCAGGCGGCAGGTGGTCCTTGTGGAGCTCCATGTGCGACGACACCAGCTTCAGGGTGGAGAAGTAGAGGCCGCACACGGTGCAGCGGTACATGAGGGCGCCGGCGTGCGTCTTCAGGTGGCAGATCATGGTGGAGCGGCCCCTGAAGAAGCGCAGGCACACCTTGCACTGGTAGGGCTTCTCCCCGGTGTGGATCCGGAGGTGGTAGGTGAACTCCCCCGAGTGGGCGAAGCGTTTGCCGCAGTAGCGACACCGGTACCACTTGCCTCGGACACTCGCTGCTGCTGCGCCGGCTGCGCCCTCCTGGAAGGAGCTGCCGTTGGTCACGCCCGCCGAGGGAAAGCTGTGCGCCGAACCCCTGCTGAAGCTGATCCCCATACCCAAACCCAGGTTAACCTTCGAGAGGCCGCCCATGTCCCGCGGAGACGAGGAAGACGAAGGACACTCCAGAGTCTGGTCGGCTTTACGCTTCCCTAAACAACCGGCGCCGCCCCCATCGGCCTGCGACTCGGCGCTGTGCAGATGGAGGGGGTACTGGAAGGTAGACGAGGAGCGGAAACTCTGTGGGCAGAGGAAGCAGTGCATCTCCTCCAGTTTGAGGGACGCCAGCGCCAACCGCTGCTTCTCCTTGGCCGCTGCCTTGTCGGCGTGGGTGGCCACGTGCCTGTCCAGCGACAAGCGCTCCACGAAGCAGCGGGCACAGTGCGGGCAGGCGAAAACGGGCACGGAGAGGTGGGCTAGGGCGTGCCACAGCAGGGAGCACAGCGACAGCTGAGGGAGGTGGCAGACTCCACAGTTCAGGGTCTGCAGACAGACGTGGCTCAGCAGGTGGTCTCTGACGGCCTGGCAAACCGAGAGAGATAAATAATTATGATCAATTAACGTTACTAATTCAATAAACAAATTAAATGTTGTATGTCCTATGGTTTAACGCTGATGATTATGTGCAGCGGGAGTCTTCAGTAGCAGTCAGTATTACAGCAAATCTGAAGAACATTTCTGACTGAAGACAATCTGTTGTTGTATAAGTCTCATTAAAAGGATGATCCGGCTTCTAATGTTAATGTAACATATATACCAGCAGCTAAATTTGATTACAGTGCGGTGAGTCGGCATTTATATCAGACAGGAAATAAGAGAAACAAACATTTAGCTGAATATGACGTGATTGAAACATCCTCAGGCGCTGATACTTTAGTCTTCTACAATGTAACCCGCGTTTGTTGACTATTATTTCAACTGTTAGCTTTGATTTCTCTCATTGTTTTTATTTTTGTTTAAAAAATACAATTACATCAGTTCATCAGCTTCGTTTTGTTTCTTCTTCCTGTTAAAGGGGAGTTTTTCCTCTCCACTGTCACTACATGCATGCTCAGTACGAGGGACAAACGACGCAAAGAGGACTATCAACTGCTGTCGCTGCTGCTTTGTATGTAAATAAGCGACGTATAAATACACTATGAAATTTAAATACTATGCAATAAAAAAAATTGCACAAAAATCCCACAAATACATTAATATATCTCAATATTAGCGAGCGCAATAGTTACAAAGGAGTTTGGGGCACAACAGTTGTTTGCCAATATATCCTTATGGGCTCTAAAGTTGGTATTTTTCATGCAATCCCAACAATTAGACAATAGGACGGAGTTTGACAAAAGCCTCAACACTACAAAAAGCCCCTACGCTACAAAACAAAAGCCGGCAAAAGATGCAGCCATGGAAGTGACGTCACAGGAAGTAGGTCTCTCAGGTTGCCGTCCTTTTCAAAGAAACCGGGAGGGTAAAAAACCCCAGAAGGTAAGTAAATTGTCGATATTTTGAAGATGTTTACTAATTTTGGTGCCTGCAGTTGTAGAGGCTGTGAAGTGAGAGTTATTGAACGTTTGAAGTAGCAATAGATCTTGTAAAACATCTACTTCCTGTGACGTCATTTCTGTGGCTGCAAATTTTGCCGTGGCTAACTCGCTGCGGCTAACTTCTGTTGTACTCATTTGTAGTGTTGTGGCTTGATTTAAGGCACCATGACTTTTATTTTGTAGTGTTGTGGCTTTTGTTGTAGAGCATTGTGACTTTTATTTTGTAGTGTTGTGGCTTTTGTTTTAAGGCGTTGTGACATTTATTTTAAGACGTTGTGACTTTTATTTTGTAGTGTTGTGGTTTTTGATTTAGAGCATTGCAAGTTTTATTTTGTAGTGTTGTGGCTTTTGTTTTAAGGCGTTGTGACATTTATTTTAAGACGGTGTGACTTTTATTTTGTAGTGTTGTGGTTTTTGATTTAGAATATTGTGAATTTTATTTTGTAGTGTTGTGGCTTCTGATATAAGGCGCCGTGATTTATTTTGTACTGTTCTGGCTTTTGTATTAAGGCGTTGTGACTTTTACTTTAAGACGTGACTTTTATTTTGTATTGTTGTAGCTTTTGATATAAGGCGTTGTGACTTTTATTTTGTAATGTTGTGACTTTTATTTGGTAGTGTTGTGGCTTTTGTTTAAGGGCCTTGCAAATTTTATTTTGTAGCGTTTCGGCTTTTGTTTGCCATACAAACAAAACACCTCCGGACCACCGTACGACTGTAGCAAAGGTTCACACTGGAAACCAGAAGTGCTGAAGGTCACATGGAGCAAGAAGCACAGATTAGAAACAGAGCTAGAGTGCATACATTTTAAGTTTTTACATCTAAAGTCTTTTATATTTATGTACTGTCACAAAAAAAGGAATGATTCTACAAGCTCCTCCTTTGGTTCCATCAAGCTAAACTGTTGAGCCACATTTACCTGGAAGTCCCTGCTGAGGGTTTTGGTGCACACTGCACACTTCAGCTCCGAGCCCAGACCCTGGCTGCTGCTGCTGATCAGCGCCCCCTGGGGGATGCTGTAGGTGGAGGCCGTCTGGTGGTGGTGGCGCAGCAGCTGGCCCGGCCTGCAGAACTCCTGGAGGCACATCTCGCAGACGCACAGCTGGACGCCGACGTGTGTGAGCGAGTGAGCGACTGCGGCGGCACGGTCCGGGAAGGAGTCGCCGCACAGCTGGCAGCCGCCCAGCTCCGTCAGGTGACCCTCGGCGTGTCCCCTTACAGAAACTGGGTCTGGGGGGAGCGGCGCCGAGCAAGCTTTGCAGGACAGCGTGGCTCTGCTCGCCTGCAAGAGTGAAGGCGGGTTATTTATGATGCGCGTGGAGCGATTACACCAGTCAGAAGGGAACCTACGCTCATTGGTGGTCTGGATTTGTTGTTGTTTTCTTTTCTTTAGGGATGCACAAATATAAAATATTGATATTTAAATAGATTTTAAGGATATCCCGATACAACTTTTTCCACTTTCCATAAAACCAAGCCCTTTCCACAATTGAAGAAAATAAATGACGATTCTTATGTAAAAATTATGGGAGATAAGAGATTTTAGCTCCTATAATCCTAGATTAATTTTTTGCTCAATATCGGACCGATAACCGTTATTAGTATCAGATCGCGACGCCCCGAGAAATCTGTATCTACAAGAGAGATCTCCTGCATATATCATGATATAAAAAAATAAAACACAATCCACTAAACGTTTCTAAATCCAAATACCAAACAAAAGATTTTAACAGGATCGGTTTAAAAAATAAAATAAAGCAAAAAGTGATAAACACAAAAGCATGAACACGTGAGAAATGCTCAGGCATCCGCCCGAACAGCGATGTCAGCCGCTGAGCTCAGGTGGAACGGAAAAGGCTTGTTTCATGTTTTATAAGTTTGCCTGGTTGAATTTGCACTCGCTCAATAATAATAATAATAATAATATTAATAATAGCAATACGACGAAAAACTGGAAGGCTTTTAAATTTGTTCGGTTATTTTTACGTGACATCAAAGGCAGAATAAATAACAAAAAAAATTGGACCAGAATTTAACAATTGGTGCATCCCGATCAAAAAGGGTTCAATCTGATCTGTGGAGTTAAAAACTGTTAATCTGAAGCGATATTTAAGTTACTGCGAAGAATGTCAGCATGTTTATTATTAATGAGCAGAAATATTAATTCAAATTAAAAACAGATTTTGAACAGAACAGTCAACGGTGAGAGGTTTGCTCAGAAACCGTGTTTACCAGGCTGCTGGCGTTCTCTTCGCCCGCCATTCGACTCCCCACACACACCAGATCGTCTTCATCCTCCTCCACCTCCTCCTCCATGAAGGCCTCGTCGTCACTCAGCTCGATGATCTCCCCAGCCAGCCGCCGCCACTGCTCCTCCTCCTCCTCCTCCCCCGCACAGTCGCCCTGCCGGCCCTCTGTGTCGTCCTTGCTTCCCCTCGTCTCGACACCCTCGAACATCAGAATGTCTTCGCCGTCTTTGGTCATCGTGGCCGCCGACGTCGCCTCCCCAGAGGAAGAGGAGGGCGCACAGGCCTCGGCCGTGAGCTGAGCGGAGGAGTCTGGCAGAGAGAAGGCGGCGGTTCCCTCAGGAAGGATCTGGCAGCAGCTTCCTCCCGCTGCTCTGCCGTCCAGCTGCGGCTCCGTTTTAAGCTTGGGAACATGGCGGCTGCTTGGCTGGAGATCTGCCGCTGTCGGTCTGTAGCCGACGCAGGCCTCGAAACCTTCCGCCTTCAGGTCGAGGTCGAGAGCGCCGGCGTCCTGGTCCACCCCGTCCGTCCTGGCTTGGAACAGAGGCGTCGGCGCCGCAGACTGACCAGCTGACGAGGAGAGGGAGGAGCATGAGGCAGCAGATGAGCAGACGGACGGCGCAGTCACGGCTGAGCCGCCGCCGACCATCCCCGGATCCAAGCCGAGCTCCCTGTCTCTGCCCGCTCTGGCGGACACGGACGCCTGCAGGTCGGGGAAGGTGGCGTGGCACGCCCTGACCAGCTCGTCCACGCCGAGCCGCTCGGCCAGCTCGTACAGGACGCCGACGTCGATGAGGTCCGTCAGAATCTCCCCCGTGTAGACGAACGTCAGCACTTTCTCGAGGTTGGCCGGCGAGACAAAGTCCAGCGAAAGCACCGTCGATGAGGCTGGTGGCGCCCGGCTGAACAGGCCGTGAAAGTATGCGCCGGCGCACGCCAGGACGGCGCGGTGCGCCGCAAACGTCCGGCTGCCCACCCGCAGGACCACATCGCAGAACTGCCGCATCTGTCGGCAGCGGTTGAGTTCGGCGAGGAGGCTGGCGGCGTGACCGGCGCCTTTCAGCTGGATCCTCATCCCTGCTGAACGCCTACATGTGGAGAAACATGGAGGCAGAACGAGTCAGTCTTTATGCAGATAAGAAAACAGGGCAGAAAATCCTGCAGTAAATATCGGTAAATATCGTGATAACGATATCTGATACGATTATAAAGCTGCATCAGCGTGAAAAATATAACCTCAGACAGTAAACAATTACAAGTCCTTAACAACATGATATTAAGGGTGCGTTTTACTAATAGATTAAAAATAAAGGTGGGCATCATCCTTATCGTTTTAGGTTTCTTGTCATTGGTAAAAACTCAGATTCATTGTCACAAAGATAAATTAATTCATTAATCATTATAAATAGGTTTTATTGGGGGATTTCTCCACTTAAGTGTAGGTGTGCAGGCTCAGGATGAGTAAATGGTAAATAAAACAAAAATATGATTTTAAATATAAAAATTCCTTCTTTTTTTTTACCATAATCCCCCAAAAAAACGTTTTATAATAAAGATTTACTGTAATTTTGTTTTAAAGCCTAAAAATAGCAATAAAGTTGTTTTTTTGTTTTGTTTTTTTGTACATATTCATCAAAATAAAAGATCCTGTAGCACTTATGGTCCTTAATGAGATTAATTAGGCTACACTAATTAAAAATGTCTCTTTGGGTCATAAACCAGCATTAGAGCATCTAAATGGACCAGAACCAGCGCGCGAGCCTTATTTACAGACGAAAAACCCTCTAAAATCCATCATCCTGCCTGCATTTATGCTGTAAAACAGATGAACTTCACTTTTGAGAGTCAAAAACACTGGAATAAATCAACAGTTATTCACATCGTGGAGTAAAACCTCCGGAGCGCGGATTTCTCCGGAGATCTCGACTCGTTGAGGCCGAAGAAGAGCGGCGCTCCTCCCGGACAGATGGTGATAAGACGCCGCCAGGACTCACCCATGAAACCCGGAGTCTCAGCTGAGAAAAACCACGGCTGCTCTCAGACCCACGCAGCTGGTTTTCCACATAGTTTATGGTTTCCACGTTCGCTCCAGTCGCATGTTTGTGACGCAGGAGCGTCAGAGCGAGCACGTCGCCCCCTGGCGGCTGGAGGGAGATTTGCAGGCAAAAACCTGGAACTCTATTAATAAATAAACTGTTTAATCAATAGTATCTATTACTGTTATTAGTTATTTATCAATTTGTAGCTTTAATGATTTACTGGTAGTATCTTATTTTTGTTAAGAAAAGATAAAAACACTAATAATATTCCATTCAGTTTCTTTATACAATCAGTCAAATCAATCAAATCAAAACTATTTTATTAATCCCAAAAGGAAATTAAATGTTGTAATTTAACTAAGGAGTTGTTGCAGATGGCGATGGCTGTGGACAGGAAAGATTTTCTGTAGCGGTCTGTTTCGCAGCTAAGCTGTAGAAGCCTCTGACTGAAGAGAATCTGTTTTCTAGTAACAGTCTCATGAAGAGGAAGTTCAGGGTTGTCTAGGATTTTCTTGATTTTATCTAAATTCCTTCTTTGCATCATCAACTCCAGATATTCCAGAATAGACCCAGCCTTCTTTATCAGGTTGTTGAGCCTTTTTAGGTCCCTTGATCTGACGTTGCTGCCTGAACAGATGATGGCAGAGGAGATGACATTCTCAACAACACGTATAGAAGATCTGCAACATCTTGCTGCAAAGGATTTAAACTGTACTCAGCATCTTCTCCATCTCCGAGTAACATCTGAGTATTTCTGTAGAGGACAGGAGTCTGACTTGTACTGGAAGTCTGAAGTGTACAAAGGGAAAAGGAATGGTGAGAGTACAGTCCCCTGTGGTGCTCCTGTGCTGCTCATCACCAGGTTAGACACACAGTCCGTCAGTCTGACAAACTGTGGTCTGTTGGTGAGGTAGTCATTGATCCAGGCGATTGCTGAGACCTCTACTTGAGTCTTCTGGAGTTTCTGACAAAGCAGATCAGGCTGAATTGAATTAAATGCACTGGAAAAATCAAAGAACATGATCCAGCTTTATGATGGCATATTCAACTCCTGGTCCATGGCCATAAGCAAACTGCAGGGGGTCCTGGTATTTGGTGGTTTGCTTACACATGTGGCCCAATAGGAGTCTTTCCAGGACCTTCATGATGTGGCATGTCAGGGCAACTGGTCTGTATAGTTCTTGATGTCTGAAGGTTTTTTCATCCCAGAGTGCATTAAAACATCTTTAATTTCAGTCCAATCAAACATACATTCCAGTTCGTCCTAGTTATCAAAATTTAACCAAACCAGTTTATTATGAAGCTAATTATTAGCTTTAAAAGATTTAATGTCGAAGCAAACCAAGCAGATTGCCTCCAGTGATGGACTCTCAGCATTCATTCCTCCTGGACCAGCATAGACAGCAGATCATAGCTTGCTTTGTGTCGTTGACTTCACAGCAATGTCATCCTGAGCATGCACATAGCGACAGTGGACTCCCCTTTAACATAAAACAACCTGCCACTAGGATCAGAAACTTCTTGCTGCGATGCAATTGGATAACTTTGGATTGAACAACAAATATAGTTCAATAAAGGGAGATTATGGAAATACAGTATCCAGCAAGTTAGAACGCTGCATTTATGAATTTTTGGGCAATTAATCTTTAAACTCTAATTCGAGATGGGGGCAAAGTTAGACAAAAAAAAAACCAAACATTCAGAACAAAAATGCTCTATTGACACGACTTCAAACAGCGAAGGATTTTATTTCAAACTGCAGCCCGTATCACAACAAACAGATCCTGAGCCCACGGCCAGATCGTAGATCACATACCTGATAATCTTTAGACACGACCTCCACAAAACATCTATAACTCCAAATTTGAACGTACAAATGTTAATTCAGGTTATTTATGTTTTTTTTACTTGCATACTTGCTATATTGGCCTCCAACGTCTGCAAAATTATGCTGGGATCCAAACATTTCCTTTCCATTCAATCCAAGTGTTTAAACATCTTCTTAAAAATACATGACATTCACGTCCAGAGGTCTCATTATACAATTGTTGTCAATAAACTCGTCAAGTTTTGTCTCATTAGGGCTCGAAAGGACGAAACCGTGAACCAACGGGCGGAGAGACAAACGAAACAATCCCCTTATTGCTAGTAAAAATGTCTTTTTATTTTATTTAACTTATGAGGAAGTCACACGTTCCACAAGGTTGATCCAAGCCGCTTCATACTCGGGGTTCCCAAACACAACAGTAATATAAATGTGAGTAGCATCTTATGTAGTTCTCTGTACGATCCCGAATAAAACGTCTCAACACATGGTTACGTACCGCATCTGCTCACTGATTCATGGAATGTACGGCGATAAGGAATCATAAACGACAATGAAAATTGACAAATACTTTTTTATCTTGTTTTTTTTTTACATTTTTTTTACAAAGTTGAGTTCCTTTGAGTGCGTCTCCGCAGGCGTTGTATAGATCCTGCATCTCTGCTCGGGAACAAACACTTAAGTTTATCTGCGTTTCCTCCGTTCATTTCGACAGGACTTACAGAGATTGTTACAGGTTTTATATTTTCCTTTAATAGCAGAAAAAAAAAGAAAAGATAATTTGGTCCAGTCACGAGAAAAAGACATAAAAGATTCTCGAATGATGAGCACCCAGTTCATACTTTAAACTGTCACTTCATCAAGGAGGAAGTGAGACAGAAGCAGATGGAAACGGCTACGGCTCTATAGGACAGTATGTCAGCAATACGCGAGCGATCGACTAACTGGATGAATATTGCTTTCATGTGTTTGAAATGTTGTCACTGTTTTTTGAAAATTATTTCTCATCTTTATGCCCATCGTGTTCCCTTGTACCCTGACATGCTATAACTCTAAACTCTGGGCCTCCTCCGGGCGATTGTCCCTCACAGCTAGGACACCCACTTCCTGGAGCTGGTTCGCCCCAGGCTGGCGGTGCTGGAGCGGCGGGAGAGGACCGGCGTGGCGGTGGCGGAGGGGGACGTCTCGTTGGAGCAGCCGTGCTGCAGCAGAATATCCATGCAGCCTTTACTCCCGTTTTTTCTGGCGATCGACATCGCCGTCTGGCCTTGGCTGTCCTTCGCCTTCACGTCGATTCCATACTGGGAGAGAAACAGAGCGGTGAAGGTTTAGGGCAACCTAAACATAACATAACTGATCAGATAAGACACTCTAGGCCAGTTTTTCCTTGATGACTGTAAACATTTTCTTCAGTATTTCGCTTTAATCAAGGAGCTTCACGTTCCGCAGAAACATGGCGGAGGGTCGAGCTCCACTTTTATCGGAAATGTAACCCAGGATTTAGGTTTCTCAAACATCATCACTAGCCAAGTATTGCATTATAATTCAGTCTGTAATCCAGCTCAATAACACTCTGACCTAATTTAACATGATTGGTCACTTTCATATCAATACTTGGTTTGTTTGTTTTGTTAGGGGACTTGCTTTCTTTTTACACCTCAGTAAGACAAGGTTAGTGAGGAGTTTATTGTAACGATCCTGGATTGCTCTTCGTTTTAGGTTGTCTTTTGTGTTTGTATTTTCTTAAGTTTCTAAGATTTTATCAGCTCATGCACTGCTTCTGTTTAACTTCCAGTTTGATTGTTTTATTAGATGACGTTTGTTTAATTCTTGCGTCTAGTTATTTTGCCTGATAAATTATTTTTTACTTTGTTTATTTCCCCCCACGCTCTCCTTCTGCCTACATCCAGCTCCTCCTCAGTCCATTGATCGCTCCCTATATATGTCTCCCCTTCAGTTTTCTGTAGCTTTGCTAGTTTCTCCTTCATTGTTCCCTGTGTTTCTGTAAGTTTTACGTTTTTTCAATGAACCACTAGGAGAAGACCGGCTGTATGGTCCGTTGCTGCTCGCATCATGACACTTATACAGTGGTGTGAAAAGCTGTTTTTTTGCATGTGTGTCAGACTTTTGGAGTTTTGGAACATCAAAACAATTTAAATACTAGTCAAAGACAACAAAAGTAAACCAAAATGCCATTTGTATACGAAGGTGCTTATTATTAAGGGAGAAAAAGAAATCCCCACCTACACGGCCCCGTGTGAAGAAGGGATTCCCTCTTGTTAAAACTTACTGTAACTGTGGTTTATCCCACCGGAGTAAATTGTCTCTAGCCACACCTGTTCTCACTCAAGACATCATATAAATAGGACCTGCCTGACAAAGTGAGTCCACCAAAAGATCCTTAGAAGCTACACATCATGCCTCGATGAAGAAAAACAAAATTAAGACATTGGAGTGGCCTAGTGAAAGTCCTGACCTGAATCCTATTTTGATGCTGGCGTATTACCTAAATAAGGCCCTTCATGCTCGAATGCCCTCTAAAAGACTCGCAAACGCTTGGTTGCAACTCTAACATTCGTTAGAGCAACAGCGTCAGGTGAAGCATCACAGGTAAGATCAATGAATAACAAGTTGTTGCTCCACCCGGTTCACTGTCTTCCGACATCTTTAAATTTGGAGCGGGCTGTGTTTGATGTAATCGCGGATCGATTACCCCGCCCAGTGCCGAGGAGCGACAAACAGACAGTTATGGTGGAAACAAGAGAGGAAGAAATAATTTAGCTCGAGCCTGAATGAATAAACTCGTTGGCCGTTCTCAAAGGTCCCCATCTCTGCTTTATGATGAGGGTAACCTTAATTAAAACAGCAGCAGTTACGGTTCAATTCTCCTGTTTTAAAATGGGTAGAGCTGCAGCCGAGCCCTTTTTTTTAATAACAGGTTTGATACGATCGGTGTTGACAACTGGCGTCCTAAAAGGTGACGGACAGAGAGCCGGGCGTCGAAAACTCGGGCCACAGATTGTAATTAGACCCACCCAGACGAGCAGCTGGGTCATGACCACGTCTCCCAGCTGGCAGGCGGCGTGCAGAGCTGTGCGGTGGGGTGACGGCGTAGGGTTGATTTGCTCCTTGGTGCTGTGGGCCAGAAGAAGAAGCAGCCGCAGCAAGTCGCGCTCGGTCACCGCGGACAGAAGCGACGCCGGCACGCTGTCGACCGAGGCGGGCCGCAGAGAAGCCACGAAGGCGCGCTGCTCATACTTCGCTCGGATCCAGGACTCCCTTTCCTCTCTGGGGACACAGAACAAGCAGAGCCAGACATGAGTGCATGCATCTAATAAAGGTTAGGAGGTCAGGTGGGGAAACCTCCATGCTCGGGTGATTACCTGCAGACAAGCCACTTTCTTCTGGGATTGTTGTTTAAGAACGAATCACCAGTTTCTGTAGCTAATTTATTAGCAAACACTTTTGTATTTCTACTAAACTATAAATCTATTCTTCCTCTAAAACAGAGACACGGCTGGCAATTCAGAGAGACCAGTTAACCTAACAGCCATATTCCTGACTGGTGGAGGAAACCAGAGTACCTGGAGAGAACCAAGGCATGCCTTGGGAGAACATTAAAACTTCAGAAATTTCAGACCAAACTAGAGTTGCTCACCAATAGTTTACGTAGTTTCCAAACTTATGCTAAAAAATATTGAACCACACAGTCACAATGAATATGAAGTAGTGTAGTTTGACTTCCTGTTTGAAGCGGCCAATCAGATGTCAGGGTTTTCTACGGAAGCAGCCCTAACCCCGCCCACTGGGTTTTAATGATGTTCTTCGGAACAGCAACGCGAAATTTCCATGACGTGTGCGTTTTTAAGAAGTAATCCGTACATTTAACTGTTTCATGCTTGAATGAATTAATGACTACTTTAAATGTTCTGCTGAGGCGTTGGGTTGGTTCGGTTTAACCCACCGTGTTGCGTTGGGCGTGGGCTTGGTCCAGCCCTGGGTGCGGCTCTCCCACACGCTGTTGGCCATGTGGTTCCCGATGGCGGCCAGAACCTGCGTGAGCTCGCCGGGCCAGTCGTCCAGGTCCAGAGAGCGAACGCGAGACAGGTGGGTCCCCAGGTTCCGGTGGATCCCCGAGCACTCGATGCAGATGAGGGCCCCCAGATTGAGGCTGGCCCAGGTGGGATCTGCAGGACAGGGAGAGGTGAGACTTTTGGCATCGTACTGAAAGTGACCTGTGGATGGGGCGGTAAAAACTGGACTTACTCGACGCTTCGCAGTCCACGCACAGATTGTTTCCTTTGGTGTTTCGGATGGCCTGAAGCGCCACGGCCTCGCTCTGACTGCTCCTCCGGGCCTGAACATTAAAAACGACCAAACACTTTTGTCTAACCAGACACATGCCCAACATTTGAACTCGTTTTCTTGCTTTGCTGCGGAAACTATGTAAAATCTTCAAATTCTCAGCAACGTTCTTCAACCTCCAGGTTCACAGTCTCACGTTCATCCAAGCAGGGTAAAAAACTGAACCCTAACATGAAGGCTAACGATTTAGGCTGCTTTAAATCCGGCTGATAGCGCTTCAGAAAAAAAATTCACATTTTGAGGTGTGGGAATCTATGCAGCGATGATTATCAGCCCTTCTTAGTTAGCTGCGTCTCTTAAAATAACAAAATCCTTGGCAATTTTACCACCTAAGAGTTCACTTCTGTGAAGCCGCTGATACCTTTCTGATACTGATAAGTACTCATGACTCTGAGTTATTGTGTTTCGTAGCATCTTTGTCTTGCAATGAGCTGATGAAGCGCTTGCTCATGCGCCTCTATGGAATGCACCCATGGCCATATGTGTTTGTTTAGCCTTGTTTCATTCCTACATAAAGTCCGTGGTGGAGCTAATGATGCCAATCCATATTTTTTATCTCATGCAAAGTATCTCAGGTCAAGTGCGTCAGTGTTTAGCTGATCCTATAATGCACTGATGGACCTCTTGCTTCTGTGTTTTCACTATTGAAAGTACTCATTTACTCGCTATGTTTTATCCCTACACAGTCAGTTACTGTTTAAGCTCCTATTATCAATGATCTCTGGCCACAGAAAATGTTCATGGTCTGGTGATTTTGTGTTTGTACTTGAATAAGCTAAGGGGACTTCTTGCCTCTGTGCCACTGTTCTACACAAAGGGCTGAAGACGCTTCTCGTCTCCGGTCCCATGTTTCTGGAACGATCTTACATGCGCTATCAGAGCATCAGCTTCTCTCACCACCTTCAAGAAATCCCAGAAGACCCAGCTCTTCCAAGAGTCTCTCTCTTGCCCTGAAAGCTCTAAATGCACGTGTTACTTCCAGGATACTTATAACTTACAACTGGTAAACTGTGTTGTAGTTCAATGTATTAGCCCTCTTTTGCAAGTCGCTTTGGATAAAAACATCCGGTTGTAATTGTTTTCTTCCGTTAGAAAGCATCCATGGTTAGTTGCTGTCGTGTTTATTTGCGTCTCTGTTCTAGGATAAGATGATGACCTCTTGCTTTTGTGCCTCAGGTTTTCTATTCTATAGAAAGTACTTATTCACCCAGTGCTTCTGTAATTTCTTGGATTCCATATCAGAGGGAACTGATGGACATCTCGCTCCAGGGCCTCTGATATACTTTTTTATAGAAAGTATTCTTCCCCTGATGTTTCGGTGTTCATGATTTCTGTTGTATTTCTATCGTGATTTTTTTTGTACCTTATTTCTTCCGCTCTCACAGGACTGCAGGCTTGCCAGGATCTGGCTCTCTATGGCCGACACCCACGAGTCCCTCTCCTCCAGGCTCTGAGCCTCAAAGTGCCACGTTTGGCCGGTGAATGAAACTATAATAAAGTCTGCGTTCTCTTCATCTGCAAGTAAAAAAACAGATGAAATGAAACTTTGATATATCAATTGTCGGATATTATGTTGAGCTTTTGCAAAAAAAAAAAAAAAAAAAAAGAAGCA
>JAVLVB010001109.1:2154860-2167603 GCA_032876305.1 Orestias chungarensis
CAGAGCAAGAGAAAAACGCACAGGAGATAGAGGGGGGAAGGAAAGAGAAACAGAGAGACGGACAATAAGCTGTCAAGAGATATTCAAAAGGGTTGCAGAGATACTTGATCATCCGGTTTTAGACTGAAGGAACAAAAGGCAGCTTCAGTTCTTGGAATAAGCTGTTTGAAATGAAACAGTAGCCTCTACAGGGAGCGGTTAAGCAGAAAAAATGCCCAAATGTTTGGATGATGTTACCGTCGGCTTGGCCAACGGCAGAATCTCCTTTCTGATTCATGCTCTTCTTCCTCCTGTTCTTCTTCCTGTCGCCCATGGGAGACGCTTGGCCTGGATCTTTCCCGGCGGTCCCTTCAAGGCCGTCTGACGTGTAAGAATTAAAGACAAAGGATTACGAATGGTTTTTGCTGCTGGTAGAAGTGCGAGGTTGAAACACTTGCCAGCACTTGACGCTTTAGCGGACAGCGTTGAAGGGCAGCGCTGGAGTCCTTTCTCGCTCCCTTGAGGAGACAAAGCGCCGGGCCGGTCATCGGCGACAGACAGAGTGGACGGACAAAGCTGGGGAACTGTCAATCACAGAGAAAGTGTGGGATTTATGTAGGACATATCTTCTATTCCTCCTTATAATATTATAATAAACCATCCTCTAAACTGACCAGGGCTACGCTCGACCGCAACCATTCTGCAACTTCTGGATCCATCCCTTCTAAAGTTAATGGAAGCCTGTCATGAGCTAAACGCCTGAATGAGGGAGTCTTACGGTTAAAATGAAGCGTTTTAAAGTGAGAGTAGATTTAAACGTTCCATGATTGCAGCTCTTTAGGTGTAGATAGTATCCCTCGGTTGGCTTTCTGAGTTTAGCTACATTCTTTGAGGTACTATACAGCTGCTACTGTCTCATCATTACTGAGGTTTCAGACCTCAGGTTCGTTCCCCATAAAAACAGCTCCTGCCTTTGTATGTCTGTGTTTAGCTTTTTAATTCTTAGGCAGCACCATTTCTACCAAAAACTGTGAATTACTTTTCCCCATAGAAAGTATTTTGAGCTTATTGAGTATTTCCTGGTATGTTATCAGTGTATGAGTTACTGTCTTTGACTTAATAGATCATTTAATTCTCTTTGTAATGCAATTATCCATGGGTGAGTAACTCTGTGTTTAGCTCTGAATACATTTTGAAAAACAAAAGAGTACTCCTGTCGCAGTATTTCTGCATTTATTCTTCCATTCTTGTGAAGTCTTTGTTTTTCTGCCCCTTAGAAAGTCCTGCAAGCTCAGAGGTTCTTTCCTAGTATAGTTACTGATTTACTGCATGTCTTTCCTATTCATCAGTTTAATTTCCCTTTGGGATGAACAAAGTATTTTCGACTTGATCTGATCAAGTCTGTGGATCCTTTCTTTTTCTTTCTCCATTGAAAGTATCTCTGATGTCGTCATATAGCTGGCATTTACTCCAGACCTAGTAAATCCTACTTTAACAATATCATACATGGAAAGTGTCACAAAGTTATTTCCAAAAGCTAAATAAAGCTGAGTTTATTCTACTCAATTGCTGCTAAACCAAAAGAACCGTTCATATTCAAATGTTCTTAGTAGTAAAATATAACAAGTAAAACTCCTAAATCCTAAGAAAATAACATCGTACACTTTTTAATTTTGACTTTTAATCACATTTTCAACAGTTTAAATTTGCCTTTTTCCAATACAGTGAAAGTGCTGAGAGTCTCCAGGTGAGCTGAGCAGGCGTACCTGTGCTGCCGTCAGACGCCGTCGGCTCCTTGCTGAGCCCGTTTACTCCAGGTGTGGTGGCCGGGGGCGCAGGTGAGGGGCCGACAGGCGCGACGGCCCTGGGAGGCCGTTTCCCGGGAACTTTGACCGTCACACGGAGAAGGTCAATCTCCTTCCCGTGGCTGTTCTGTGTGTAATCCTGAAATAAAACAACTGCTTTAGTCAAATATGAAACTCCACAGCAACTCTCTGATCACTCAAGTTTACATTCATATTTTCTAAAATGCACATTTAACCCATTTGAATTGACTTTTTAAAGCTTTTTGTTATCATTATTGCATAATTGTTAATTTTATTCGATTATTGTTAATATTTTTACACCAGTTATCTAAAGAATGCTGAGGTTCTGTTCTGCCGGTACATATAAATGTTTTTTTTTTTTAATACAATGATGTTTTTTATATATGTATATCCCCTTTTAACCAATTGGATTCTAATTTTTTTGCCAGTCTTAAATAAAAATCCCACAATCAATCGTATGTGAAGTGGTACGAGTCCCATGAAAAACCACATGTTGGCTTGGCAGATAGAAAAATAAATAAAGAAAGACCGTGTGAGTATACATGTAGTTTCCTCATGTTCTCCATATGTGATCAAGCATTTTGTTTATATCTTCACTGTTTCCGCCACTGAGACATGACAAATTTGTTTTTATACGTCTAAATAGATCGGGACCCCGTTATTTTTACATATCCCAAATAAATGCTCTAAGCTTTTAATGTGTCCCATGAGGAAAAGGTTTTTCAGTTGCAGATTCCAGGACTGGTGTAATCTTCCTTGTTCTGGAAGGTCCGCTAAATCTTGCATTGGTTTGAATGCATCTGCTTAGACGGGCTTTTAAGTTTATAAAGCACAAACATCAGGTCATTTTTGGTTGGATATGTATTGCTTTAGCAATGTCTTATTCCCTCGAACTTGTACTTGGCTTACTGATTTTTAGTTATTCGAGTTATTCGAAATAAAATAACATTCTATTCACACATGCAACATATTTCTCGGGTGTAAACCCGTGGAAATATGACACAGACGTAAAAACATGCGGATCACATGTTTGCTTTGTTCCTAATCAACATATTTACATTTGGCTTCATATTTGATTCACATCACCTCACATGTGTTACATGTTTTTTTTCCACCTGAAAAACAGCAGATGAAGTTCACGTTGGTCGTCCATATAAAATGCTCAACGATATATTAAAATATGTCAATATTTGACATACAAATATAAAAATTCTGTTCAGTTCAGTGTTGTGTAGATTTGACTTATTTACCTAAATGCATGTTTTGCTCTGTTTAACAAAGTTTTATAATAAAACGATCGATTTTGGCTCACACTGGTCAGCTGTTAAATAAATCCATGTGATTTTCTGCTGTTCTATTGGCTATGGTATAAGTCCATTTCCATTAGTCAATAATATCCGTGCCTTACCTTAATAAAAAAAAAAAAATACATTGTCATCAATCTCCAGCAAACAGGAAAGATTTTTGACTTGAATTTATTTTACAGGAAATCAGTCCAGCAGTTCAAAATAACTCGCTCTTTAGGCGCCCTGAGTAAGAAACACTTGCGTTCTCTTTGACTTTTTAATTTTTTTATGCCACTCACTTACCCTCAAAAAGCATTTTCATCTTTGCAATCTACTTTTATCTGTTTATTTTTAGGCGCCTTTTGTTAAAATGCCTCTGAGATTTTCTGGATGCACTGTAAATAACAACGGGTGGAAAATAAATCTCCTTTTTTTTAAGGCACGTTGTATAAAATATGAAAACTAATCTGACTCAATTAAATAAAAGTAAGCCAGAAAGTGGACAAGAAATACAACAAAGGTAGTTGGTCAATTAGAAAATGATTAAAGTCTGGAAACACAATTTCTTTTTAAACACGTTTCAAATTAAATCATAAAACTCTTCACCCTCGGAGATCTGGCAGATAACCTCAAACTACTTATTTATGTAGTGACTTAATGCTTTTTATTTCAATATCTTTCAGCCCTGCAACATCTGGAGCTGCACAAAACAAGAGTACGTCCTCTAATGTGTGTAAATCTGCAGATCTACGGCGGCACATCTCCTGTTTCTCTTACACTGGAGCTGGAGTGATAAGACAGCGTGCCGTTGTTGGACAGGGTGACGTATTTCTTCTTCCACTCCTTATTCAGAGAGCTGCCACTCCTCTTGAACAGGATGCCCTGATAGAGGAGGAAACATTTGCATATTTAACATGAGAGAAGAGGATAAATTTAGAGCTCCTTCAAAGGAGCTGCTGCAGCTCAGAGCTCCTGTATTAATAGCACACCCTGGAGAAAAGGTCCAGAGAGATAAAACAAAAAGATGTTATTTAGCAGCAGAATGTTTGGTCGGTTTCGTACAGAAACACAAACCTGTTTAAGGGGGACGCCCCGCACACTGCTCTGGTCCCCCTTAGAATCGCCTGCTTTTTTGTCCGTCTCCCGGTTCTGAAACAAACCGCACACAAAAAATTAGTTTTAATCCCAACAGAGAAGGAGAGGGGAGAGATGAATGGAGTGGGGATGAGGGTGAAATGACAGGAGAGCAAACCTTCGGAGGTGGACTGACCTTAAATAGGGAGGGTCGCCTGTGGACGGTCTTACGCGAGCTGCCGCCCACCTCCCTGTGACTCACCACCGGGGTGGAGGGGAGGGAGCAGGGGTAGCCACTACCGGGGCCATTAATGGCCTAAGAGGAGGGGGGGTCAGGAGGTCATGGGGTCAAGATGGGAATGGAGATGAAAGGAGGAGATTCAGAGAGTGAGAGAGTGAGGATGAGACTGAGATCACTGTGGATGAGCGATGAAGTGCTAAACTGAGTCTAAAATTAGACTTTAAAGACTTCAAAATCTATGTTTCAATAATGAAAAGAAAATATTTTTGAATTGTTTAATGTTTTTTTTATTTTAAAAATGAACCTATGGTTCTTTAAAAATGGACGGCTTGTGGCTCCAAATGAGTTTTATAATTTTTTTCTATACTGAGGGGTGAAAATTGCTCCTTGGACTGTAAAGGTTGCAGACTGCTGGCCTAGTCAAAGTACAGATTTAAATCGTAATGAGCTGCAGGCCTGTTGGTACTGAAGTTTTCTCCGCCATTTCTGCGGAAAATGCTGGGCCAACGCGTTGATGGCAGCTGGGTGAAACCTAGTCTGGAATAACGGAAGTCTGGAATTGGCCTTTTTAATGAGTGTATTAATTTAGTTAGCTCAAACTGCGAGTTAAACTAAAAGTGAAGAGTGGCATCAGTTTACCGCACTGAGAATGAGATGAACGGGAAGAGAAAAATGATAGAAACAGGTCTGTAGCTGTGAGGGTAAGATGTACCTGTCCAGGAAGAGACGCTGATCCAGGTGTGGAGCCTCCAGAGTGACTGGGAGAGTTGGGCAGAGATTTACAAGCCAGCAGCGCCGCCTGTTTCTTCTGTGCTACAATCTTCTGGGAAGCTGAAAAACCCAAACACAGCTCCAGTTGAAATGATTCATCACTGATGAAGGTCAGAGCATCATCGATGAAACAACCTCACCTTCTGAGAAGACTCGGTCGACGTTGAACCCGTAGGTGGCGCAGGTCTCGTAAAACAGCGAGTGTTTCACGTCGATGCACAGCTGCCTGGCTCTCTGATCCTCGATCACTCGAGGATTGGTGCTGCTTATTTTATCTGAACATAAGAGATGATCCAGAAGAATGAGACGATTAAAGTCAGACATGGTAACATTAACATAACTGTGGAACCAGCCGCTTCCCTTAGCAGACATATAACAAGGAAATCCAATCCAGTCAGTTCTGACCAACATCATATATACCTTAAGCATCTTTAATTAAGTTTTAACATGAGGACAAATCCTACTTAATTTAAGGTCATGTGATCTGTGAGATTACCTTGGGTTCCCACGACAATGACGGGGATGTCAGAGCGCTGAGCGCTGAGCTGGCTGTAGAGCTGGTAGAGCTCCTGGAAACTGGCTTCGTTCTCCAAGCTGAAAACCAGAATGACGGCATCCACCCAACTACAGAACTGGAGGAGGCAGGAGAAGACGTTAGTAGATGGATGGATGGATGGATGGATGGATGGATGGATGGATGGATAGATGGGTGAATGGTTGAATAGATGGATGGATGGATGGATGGATGGATGGATGGATGGATGGATGGATGGATGGATGGATGGATGGATGGAAGGATAGATGGATAGATAAATAGATATATTGATGGATGGATGGATGGATGATGGATAGATTGGAAACTTTTTTAAATTGATTTGTTATGATGTATCTTTGATTTTAATTGATTTTCTGTGAAGTGCCTTGAGACGACACCTGTTGTAAATTGGCGCTATATAAATAAACTCATTCATTCATTCATTCATGGATGGATGGATGGATGGAAGGATGGATGGATATATTGACGGAAGGACGGACGGATGGATGATTGTTGGATGGATGGATGGATGGATGGATGGATGGATGGATGGATGGATGGATGGATGGATGGATGGATGGATGGATGGATGGACGTGTGACACCTGTATGTCCGGTGCTCCCGGCTCCTCCCGGATCAGGAGCAGATGACTCTGACCTTCCACTAGCACCTCCTTTTTGTACCTTCCTCCTGTCAGGAACAATTATAGTGACGGACAAAGCAGTCAACATCCTGTCCAAACAAACAATCAGGCGACGCCTTTCTGCTTTCTAAAACCCTCACATAAACATCCAGACTTACCATCGGGCTTCTCAACCGCAACATAGCTGCCTGTGATGTATTTGTTCACCAGCGCCGACTTCCCACTCTTCAGGCTTCCTAGAATACCCTGAGAGGAACAGAACGGAGACACGACGACAAGTTCTTCATACAGTGATGGAAAATCTCTTCAGCTAATCTTTATTTTTGCAGCTCTACATCATCAACATCATATAACTTCCTCGGAAACGGGCAAAAAAAAACCCATTATAAGATAAATCTGTCGTTTTTCACACTTTTTGAAGCTAAAAAAAATGAATATTAAAGAAAGAGTTAATATTGGACTCTTTGAGTCACTGCTGTATCTAAGAATATCAATATAAAAATGAGTTGAAGGAAAAGATTTCCAGAATTGTGCAGCTAAAGATGGCATCATGCCTTTATACCTTCATTTCTGGAAGAAAGAAATTTAGTTATTAAGGAATGATTTTCTCTGATTTTAACACCTGGAAGGATTTTACTTGATATCTTTTTTAACTTTATGACCTTTTTTATGACGCATAACCACAGAAACAATTTGGTTTACAGCTTGAAGCAGCGGATTACCGTACAAAAGCTTAAATGATAGTCAAAAATCCTAAGTAAGTTAAAAAGGAGATATTCTGTTTGTGGGATCAAAGACGGATAATAATAAGTTATCACTGAAAACGCTGGAAGCTGCTAAATCTCTGAAGATCAGTGCGTGGTTAGGATTCTCCATAAAATAATAAACATTACAGGAAACATTCAGCCTCTCTTTTTCAGTTCTAGGCTTATTCAGAAGTGTAGTAACGCAGACTGCTACAGGAGATCTTCCCTGCCTACTTTGAAGAAACTCGGATGATACCGAAAACTATTTACTTTGCTCTGGGGAGCAATGAAGTTTTGTCCTTTTTATTTTAATTTAAATTGAGGATTGTCGAGCAAAAGTCTTTGAAGTATTTTCACAAGGAGTTTACTGAGGTTACTATGCTCAGACAGGCTCTAAAAGTTGTAATTCTGTTCTCAAGCCTCTTTGGAGGCAGACTGGATTGTTGCTCTGTGGTCCAAAGTCCTTTTTAACTTTTTTTAGATGAAAATAAAGTTTATAATTCACTTGCAAATGAACGTAACAGAGATAAGAGAGACTCAACCGTGCAGCCTGATCGAAAAAGACTACAAAACTACAATAGCAAGGGGTTCGACTAAAGTTTCCATAACGTCTCAGACCTGGGGTGTAACTCCTACAGGAACCTATAGGGGGAGCCAGAGAGCAGACAGGATAGTGGAGGACTCAGGAGCAACTAGAGCCAGGCTGTCCGATGTGAGGTCTGCTTACATTGTTCTGAGATGTTTTACCACAAATGGAACAACATAAAGAGGTTTTTTTTGGTTTATCAACCATTTCAAACATTTATCAAACATTTAGCTTTTATTCTGATTTTGTGATATGGGAGGCTGTTAAATTATCAGGCTTCTCCCACATGGAACCACTCCCACTCTCAGTGAGGTGAGACAGACAACTTTAAAGCCTTAGCTTCTCCTCACTCTGCCAAATTTCTTCTTCTCTTATCTAATTTTCATTCGTTGCGGTTGTTGACTTTCTGCTTTCTCTCAGTGGTTTTCTCCCCATAGAGGGTACACCTAGATTAATATCACACTTTAAAATGTCACTTTAATATTTAACTTTATTTACCATCCATGCTGCTACAGCAAATTTTGCACTCCGAATTTTCATTGCTGCTATGTCCGAAGTCCCATATTGTAGATTCTGTGTAGTCAGAATCTATTCTCTAATATTTCTTTATATATCTTTATATTTTATTATATTATTCTTATTTTGTAGCTATCCTAAAATTGCTCTCAGGGTGTAAACTGGACCGTGGGATTAAAAAGTTCGTCCCACCTCATGTACCACATGTGAGGTGATGACAAATAAAAGTCCTTGATTCCTTGTTTGATTCCTTGATTCCTTGACCTGGTCTTGTGTAGTTTATGTTCATTTATGACACCTTCCTGGAGGGAATGAGAAAAAGCTGCCAGAAAATCAACTTTTGTTTAACAAAGAAAGTAAACCTGCCACCCTTTAGTTTTCCTTCTGCTCAAATTCCAGTCGGTTGTGGCAGATGTAGACTAGCACTAAGATAGAATCTGATTCTGGTTCTGCTGGAATTTTCTTCTTGTTATTAGGGAGTTTTTCCTCCCCACAGTCGCTACATACATGCACAGTATGAGGGATTGTTGTAAAGTCAATTACTAGAGGCAATCTGCTGGGTTTTCTTATATTGAACCCTTTCCTAAGTAGATTGAATATTAAACTGAATGCTTTGTATTTATAGATTTTTTTAAATGTATGTATGGTTGGATTGAAATAATTTATCTTGTAAAGTGGCTTGATATGAAATGCTGTTAATTTACGCTAAAGTTATAAACGTAGTTGAAGTTAGTTTCAGCAATTAAATGTCTTTTACCACAGGTCATGTTTTATTTATAAAATTACAAGTAATTTAAACAGATTGGGAAATAACTTATATTGTTATGAATAGGAAAACTACTTTGTGTTAAAATTGTTTCTGTAGTGACGCAACCCATTATTTTCACAAAGAGCAACAATGATAACTTTAGAGGACAGCTAAACATCATCCACTGAAATATGATACTTATTATATTGGAGTGTTCTAAAAAAACTGACTCTTTACAGTTTTACAACATAACAATATCATTTTTTTTTTAACTGTGAACTGGAAGTGTGATCTATCCTCTATCTAGCAGTAATGGACACTCACCAGTCTCAGCTCCGGGATGGATCGGCTCAGCATCCACTCCTGGCTGTTGGCGATATTTACTTTAAAGACAGACAGAGACAAATGTTCAGCGTTCTGCAGACACAGGGCGGGATACATCATGTTGATTATACACAATGAGGAGGGCAGCCATCTTAACTGCCTGTTGGAAGGGGTTATAAATCACACATCTGGGTTACACTGGTGGTCCTGCATGTGGCAGTTATTAATATAAACCTAAATTCACAACAAGGACTCCATCAACCTGTGACTGTACTGCTCTTTATCTACTTTGTTGTCCCTCATTTAAGGCATGATGAAAATGTTTGAGATTTTCACACTGTCTCCTTTCTTAAAACTAAACAAAAAAAACCCAACAAAACAGCAGTGAGTCACTTTAAAGTGAGCAGGCAGAAGTGAAACAGACTATTAAAAGTGTCTGAAATCCTCTCAACAAGAGTATAAGTTCCTTCTACAGACTAAAAGAAAAGCCTGATTTAGAGACACATGATACTACACATCCTTATTTAGACAAAATAGGCAGTGGTCCCTGACCCTGATCCTCTGGCCACTATGTCCTGCATGTTTTTGGTGTTTCCCTACTGCTGCACAGATGATGTGAATAAATGGATGAATAACAGGCTTCTTCAGCAAATGTTCACAGTTGTAGGAAGTAATGCAATCATCTGAATCAGGACTGCTGTAGTGGGGACACATCAAAAGATCTAGGTTTGGGGACCAGTGACTGAAAGCATGGATGCAGGGAACCTTCTTGCTGCAAGTAACAGTGGAACCAATTGGTCCTCTGTGCAGTTGAATAACAAATCAATCGCATCAGTTTTTGTTGAGTCTAAGTCTGTTTGGATGGACATCAGTGCTGCTTCCTAGAATTGGGTATATTAGAGTATCTTGGTCCTAAGGAAAAAACGATGTAGCAAATCAGAAAGTGGTGTGACAAAACAACTCCCATGGCACAATGAAAAATCTGATGGTACTCTTAATTTACGTTTGATCTCGAGAGGTTTTACAAGACGTCTTGAGACGTCTGGAAAAGTGCGGGCATCCCTGACCAAAACTATAATTTCTGATCCTTTATTGTCTTATGTGGAGTCTCTTGGGTTTTGAAAATCAACAAACTGTTTTAAAATTCTGTGACCCAAAGATTATTTAACCCAACTATGTCAATGTTCTGTCCATGACCACACCTAGATGAACAAAAACTAATACAAATCAATACAACTGGACCAAAAACTGCCAGCTGCAAACCACCTCATAAAATTGAGTTTACAAGATGTTTAGGTAAATCAAAAAAATTTTTAACGATGGACAACAATGCTTAACTGTCAAAAGATCTTCAGAGCCTGTGTGATGTTTTCATAATATTATAGACCAAAATCTGAGACATGTTTCCAACAGCTCATTATATTCAAGCAACTATTAGGCAAACAATGCTTCCAATGTATGTTATGAAGGTGAAACCTGTGCCTAATTTTTTACACAAGCACACAGAAATTTACTAAAACAACCTTTAATCCGTATCATTGCAATTAAAAAGTTACTGTGTTCAGATCCCGGACAAGCCCCCAATTATTATCATATGGCTCGTACGCTATGAGCCAAAGAAGCATGATGAAAAAAACCCATCTAAAACTACAAGGTTTCAAAAAAATGAAGACACAAAGAGCGTTATCATGTTTATTTAATCTGGATATAAATAGTCTGCTCTCACCAAGCCAAATCCCACGTATTTGTGATTAACTTGGCAAAATAAAGAGGTTCTAATTTAGGAAATTTACTGCTCGAAATTTATGTGAGACAAGAATAATTTTTTAATTTAGCTTTGATCTTGTGCCATAGTGTCCAAAGTCAGCATGTTTTAAATGCTTCCCGTATTCAACACCCCTTCATCAAATTATAGCTTTATTACTTGACTTTAATAAAAATATGTTTTTAATATATGTGTTAATGAGGTCAATATTTACAAGTAGCATATTACACAGATAATCTTGGAATAAATGTTCTCTAATTTCTCAGAGTCGTTCTACTGCCAGTTGCAGATATCTACAACACCCAGACAGAAACAACCAATCCTAGCCAAGAGGAACATGTCCCCACACAGTGTGTATCTTTGTTCCACCTCAAGATTTTCGGTAAAAAAAAAACATTGGGGTGGAAACCATTTTGACAGTCGCTGCAATAATATACTAGCAAAGCTTTCCCACGTTATACATTGCTAGGACATTTGTAAATTGAATATGTATTGCTTGAATGCTGCAAGTCAATGACTCAATGCAATCTGCAGGGTTTTCTTAGATTGAAAACTCATTTGACAAATCAACCGGATGTGATGCATTGTTGGATAACTAGGATCAATTTTAGTGTGTGTAAGGTTAGAATGACATTTTTTTTGTGAATTGCCTTGAGACAACATGTTGAAAATTGGCGCTATAAAAATAAATCGAACTTAATTTAATTGAAATGAATTAGGGGCTGCACAGTGGCACAGTAGGTAGCAAGAAGGCTCTGGGTGCAATTCCACCTTGGGTCTTGGGTCTTTCTGTAAGGAGTTTGCATGTTCTCCTTGTGCATACGTGGGTTCTCTATGGGTACTCTGGCTGCCTCTCACGGTCCAAAAACATGATTTTTAGGCTGATTGTGCAAATTGTCCTTAGGAGTGAGTGTGTGTATGAGTGGTTTTTGGTCCTTTATGTCTCAGTGTTGCCCTGCTATGGACTGGCAACCTGTGCAGGGTGTATCCCTGACTCTCACCCGTTGTAAGCTGGAGATAGGCGCCAGCAGACCCACCCGACCCCAATAGGGACAAGGCTGCACAGAAAATGGATGGATGGATTAAATGAATTAAACAATTACTTGCTAACTAACTAAGTGCAATGTTACAAAATTACATTACATCTAGTGTTTTTTCAAACTTGAAGGGAAAGTATGGGTTGGTTAAAGTCAATGACATGCATATCATGGATGATTCCTTCCTGCCTACTAGCCTGCATGCTCAAGCAGGCTTTGCTTAGCAGGGAGGGCTGCAGCGCAACAGACAGTAAAGAAAGGGACCTGAAAGGTATGTTTGTTCAAATTCAAAGGCTAAGTGCCCAATATTACTTGAAATTACCCTGTGTTGGCAAAACTTTATCACACTTTGAGGAAGTCAATTAGTCACATGGATAAGTTCTGATTCTTAATGATGTATCTATGAGTTTAATTGATTTTGTTGTAAAATGCCTTGAGACGACATCTGTTGTAAATTGGCGCTATATAGTTATTTAAGTTTTTCTATAGTTATGCTGCTATAGGCTTAGACTGCTGGAGGACAATCTGACCACTTCTCTCTCTGCTACTTTCTTCCTTTGTCCAATCTACTTAGTTACCGTTATTTCAACCTTGTTAACCTTTTGTTTTCTCTTAGTGTTCTTCTCTCCATAGTAACCACACCTGGCCTGGCGTTCTTTTAGCTGA
>JAVLVB010001109.1:2196040-2217561 GCA_032876305.1 Orestias chungarensis
TTTACAACCAGGAGCAGCCAATTAACTTCATAAAAGCTCAAATTATACCTCCACTGTGCCCAGAAGTCCCAGATGCGTGTAAAAGGAGTTACGCTGGAGGCTCATAATTGGACCGCAGTAATACAGACTGCTACAGGAGCCCATCCCTAGACATGAACTTCAACCTCTACGACAAATGTTTCAAGAAACTTGGATAACATGAGAAACAACAACATTTAATTTACTTTTGGAGTTGATAGAGTACTTTTGAATGGAATTCAATTTTAAAAGTTGCCGCTTGCTCCAACTGTACACCATCTTGCCCCTAATGAAACCATCTTATTCGTCGTTCTGTTCTGTTTTAGTTTTGATCGTTTTTTAATTTATGTACAAGCACCTTTATATAAAAGTTTTTTTCAAATACTATACAAACAGAAGCTTTTGTATTACATCGATATCTCGTAAATTAGCTTGCCCTGAACGTCTATCTCTTCCAAGGTTAGCATGTTTCTGTAACCTCCTAACTTACTCCTTAGGTCAAAACCAGTTGTAACTTGATTTTTTAATGTGGGATGAATAAAAAAAACATGCGCAAAACTGGCTGATATGCTGGTTATTAGCTGGCCAAGCTAGCGGGGTATGTTGTTAATTAGCTAGCTAGCTAAATAGGTTATCTTCTCTGCAAGACTACTGGGAAAGCATTATACTATTTAAACATTTAAAAAGAAATTACTCAGAAATAGCTATATTGTTTGGCTATTTATTGCAATATTGATAAAAGTGAAGTGTATGCATTGAAAATATACGGTTTTTAAACCACAAATTACCAAATTAAATTTGTGGTTTAATTATAATCCATGACAGCATGCAGTCAGAGCCGCACAAATATTGCTCAAAAAATAATAGTTACCTTCCCTTCTATCAAAAATGTTACTTTTCTACAACAAATGGCTTCTGTAGTCCAGATGTTGCTAAACAGAAATATATTCAGTTAAGATCTAAAATGTAAACACAGACTTTATTGATGCTCTCCAGGAAATAACAACCCTATATGTATTTTTTTTCTCTAAGTTTGCAAACAAAATGCATTTAAATGTATAATCATTGTGAATCCATTGAAATTACTCGAAGAGCATATTAAAGTCTCACCCAGGAGGGCCCAAACCAAACTGTCTAAATTTAATTCAGTTTCATTTAAAAAAGCCCTGCAAATCTTATTTATCTCAGCTAAAACAAGCGTTTATGATCCTTCAACAGAAAGAGATTGTGAAAAATCGCATCCTTGGAAGACATCCAAGGCCCAAAACATTACTGACCAATAAAGTCACAATGTTTGCATTTCATGTGACAAAAAAACATATTGATAATTTCTGGTAACCTATTCTATGAACTAACAAAACAAAAGTTTTGTCAATGTGCCCCTTGGCAAGGCACTTGACCCCAAGTTGCCTTCCGATGCATGTATCGGTGGTGAATGGCGCTGTTGTGTAAAGCAAGTGGTCAGTTTGATTAGAAAATATATTTATAGATTAATGAGTTTTTTACTCCTGTTTTTCAGGCTTGTTTGGAAGCTGAATTGAGATTTGAATGTTTCAATTAGAGGTTGCTTGTTTACAATCCTGCTAACTTTTAACAGCAAGTTACACTCTTGAATTCTATGCAGAGGATAAAACATATGTACAAAAGCAAGAAAACCAAGCTCCTTCTTAATCTCAGGGGTTAGTTGTTTTTTTTTTGCTTTTAAAACAAAAAATCGTTTCAGATTTCCCAGATTTTTTAATTAATTTTAGCTGTGGGCTTTGAGAACTTCCCTCATATGTCTACAGTATGTCACGCATACCTCATGCCTCTACGAAAGGGAAAATCTCACATTTGGTTCTTGAGAATCCATCTGCGTCGCATTTTTTTCCACTTTTGAAATGTAGGAAGTAGCAATGCAAGGATATGATGTAAAACTGATCAGCTTCAAGCAAAAGCCCTGCGTACATGAGAGGAAGTGGCTTTGAGGGCAGTTGCAGATTGGTAGACAGGAAGTAAGCCACACACCAGGTTTCGTCTTCCTGCTATGGCGATGGCTGCTGAAGGACGTTGAAATTTGGTCTCTCTACATCCAGAGGCTGACCGATATGTAACGCAGATGTATAACAGGTACTAAGTGGGGGGTTTTTAATCGGAGAAAAAAAAGAGAACAAAACCGAATACCTCAACTTCAGGAAAGTACACCTAGTCACACAGCGACTGACAGGAAGCTATAGAGACAGATATCAATCACCCCCACAGTCTTATTTCCTTGCAGCACACTAAGAAAGCTGATTAAAAGAGTAACTAAAGTGAAAGTATGCATGCCATTTTTTTTTCAACTAATTCTTATGTCAAGAAATAAAGTTAAAATAGGGATTTTCAGGAAGTTAGAACAGCTGTTTGTGTTCCTCAGCAGACTGGGATGCAGGTAATTATTATCTGTCTGCTCAAAGAATATAGGTGAGTAACACAGAGCTGCAGCTCTTATTAAAGACGAGCTCACCTTGAATGCCGTGGAGGTAAACTTTGAGGCCCGAGCGCAGCTTTTGATCCTCCACCCTTTCAAACTGCTTGAAGAGCCTGTTGATTGCATTCTGGAGGGATTCATGCCTCTTGATCTCTGCTTTTATCGCAGAGGAGGAAGCCGATTTAATGTTGTTGGTCATCCTCGCGCACGGACAAGTCGGGAACCGAAGCACACAGGTGCTTCAGCCCATTTGAACCGCTTGCTGCCGGTTCCAGGCGAAGAACTTGAACTTGAGACGAACAGGCAACAGAAGACGAGGTGAAGGGAAACTCAGAGTGTTGCGCTCCCTCTCTCTCTTTCTAAACCACAAAAGTCACATCACAACAACGTGCTCAGCTTCCTCTGCAGGTCTGAGCCCAACTGAAATCACTTCCCCGTTACAAACTGTGCTCTTTAACGCACGGCAACCCTGACGGCTGCGGCAAATATGTAGTGAGTCTGCAGCTAATTTTAACATGAAGAAAGTAACATTTTCAGAACACAACAAAATTAAATCCTGCACAAAGTTAACTCAAATGAAATTTGCAAGCTTTTTCTCTCTAGAGAAAACATGAAGGCCAGGCTAAATTTAGAAAGGTCACAGAGACAAACATCGGGACATCTAGAACAATATTGTTCACAGAAATTAGTCTGAATGGGAAACTGTTTGGACCCACCAACAAAATTTCCATGAAAAAATTCTGCATTTTAATAAATGGGGCAGGAAATTGAAGATGAAGCACGTTCCTTATGACCTTATGACTTTATCAGCCTCCCCCACCATTGTGAGTAAAGTATACCCAAATTATTTTTTTAAATATAACTTCAGCAAATTAGATATCTTCATTTATGCAAATTATGCAACAATTGTGCACTAAATTATTAAACATCTTAATCAAGCATATTGCGATTAGCAAATGTTATGTTTGCTAATTGTTAGGTTTCAAAAATATTTTCATGGTTGTCGCTTTATGAGTTTTATGTCTGTCAAAACATTTTACTGGCTAAGTTTTTAAGTAACTTTTGACTAGAGTCTGAGATTTGATCCTTGCCTATAATGATCGATTGACAGTTTTTTAAAACGGGATGGCAAAAGCAAAAGGGGTAAATTAGCAGTGCTTTCAAGCAGCACTTGTGTAATCAAGGAAATATTATCATATCCGCCGTCTGAAAATTAAGCTGTTTGTATAAAAGCAACAGCCTTCAGTCAGAGGTCTACTAATATTTGTTGCAACACTCTCTGCTACTGGAGATTGTTTTTGCTAACAGCATCACCATCCAAAATAAGTGGGTTATTTATTTAATTAAATCTAAATTCTAAGGTAAAAAGATTAAAAAAAATAATCATACTAGTAAAAAGGTTTTGGCTGTGAAGCATCCATGATTGTGGTCGATGATTAAGGTTAATCGTAACAATCATCTCATAAACTGTGTGATTTCTGTCAGGTAAGCAGTAAAACTAGGAAGTAAAACATGACATGAAAACAGGAAGAAAAATGATGCACGTCGAGAGAAGGTCGTTTAATGTGAGACGGAGGAACAGTTTAAAATACATGCAGCAACAAAAATGAAACCTCAGAAAACCTACAGCTAAAAAAAAATAGGAACAGACGATGACGTCAGTGTTAAGCAACTAACCACGCCCTGGCCGCAGTTAGCCACGCCCCGTCCGCAGTTGGCCACGCCCATGCTGCTGTCTGATTCCAGAAGTCTTCGGCTCGTACGCAAGACGCGAAGCGCTCGTTATTCCTCCATCCGAAGGCGTTGGCGTTTGCTAACATGGTTTGCGGCGGTTTCACCTGTTCCAAAAACGCTCTCTGCTCCCTGAATGTTGTTTACATGGTGAGTTTTGATGCTGGTTGGTTTATGCTGATATGCTAACGGCGGCAGCCATTGAATGAAGTGGCGTAATGCTGACTAGCTGAATGTAGCTAGCCAGCTAGCTTGTTGGCGGTTTTAGCTGAAAGCATCACAGAAGGAACCGATGATGTAAACATGTCGCTCCACCTGCGGTCTGGTTCTCTGTCTCGCTAGAATGGTCCGTATGTAAGCCGGCGTGAATAAACTCACTGTGCCTGTTAGCTTAGCGCTGTTGGTTCGAGTAGCGGCTAAAATTAGCATGTTAGCATAGTGATAATAAAAGCCAGCCAGGCCGTCAGCTGTGCGACTCTGACACTGCTTATCTTTGATTTATCTTTCACTCAGAAGGGTCTGAACCTGGGTTGATTTGTCTTTGCTCTCTAAATTGAAGCGTTTTGGGGTTTTTGTTTGTTTTTTTCAGCCGTTAGCGTTTAAATCTGTTAGCAAAATAAACTAAAACGTTTGACAGTTGCACCTTTTTTAAAAACCAGCAGGTTTGAGGGTTTTTGTTACATCTTAATTTTAAAATAACTGTAAATAAACTAGCTTAAATTAATTCTATGCTGTAATTAAACCCCCTAGCTTCCTAAAGCCATATAGTGACCTCTGAGAACAGGATTTTATGACGAATCTGCTGTTTTCTGTAGCAGGCAGAACACCATTGTGTAATCCACTTGTAATAGTATGTATATTAGAAACCCTTTGTAGATAATAGAGATTTAAAATGATACCAAACAAGTGTATATTCCTATATTCCAGCCGTTCAACAAAACCAAATCACATTTATGATCCACATTAATAAAACAAATGGGAGGACGAGAAATGTAACAAGGGTGATGTTAAAATTAACTGAGTAAAACATGTTTATACTGACGTTCTAATACTGTTATGTACCTCAATCACATCACATGGTAGCTGGATGATCAGAGATGCTAACGAATACAGTAGGTTCTTTGTTGGGCTTATTTAAAGAATAGAAAAACATTGAAGTTATAACACAATCAATTAAAGGCTGATGTGTACCTTGCTTATTGTTGGCCTTTTCAAAGTTTACATATTTTATTTCTTTAAAGACCCTTCAGGTTGATTCAAGATTATTTATCTAGGTCACATCAGATAATCTGTTTTTGACGTTTGGTTAATCTCCATTGAGAAGAACTCTTCCAGATGTTTGGGCAGGAAAAGCATATGTTAATTACAAGTATTTAGCTGAATATTACATTTATATTCAAGCAAATTCACATACTTGTACTCATTAAATCCCACTGATTGGTTGGGATTAAATAACAACAATCTGGTCTGATTTATAGCTTCCTGTTTCAAGTTATTTAGCTTCAAAAAGAAGACTTTCAATGAAAGTAAGATAAAAATGAAATTGATTTTATTATTATGTAATTAAAACCTTAATCTACAGGATATGTTCATAAAGATAGCGTAACATACCAGTCAATCATACATTATCATATCCCATACATACAGCATGTATCCCAAACTGAAAAAAAGTTACGTTATGGCACTTTTGAAAAAGTTTATGCGTATAAACTTCACATTTAACAGTCAGATGTCCAAGCCAAACAAAAAAAAAAAAAACAGACCAAGTCAGACACGTGTTTGACTCAAAGCTTGTTGTTGACGACTGATTCACTTAGTCTCATATCTGACTGAGTCACTCCTGACGCATGCAGAATCTTTATGCTATGTCAGCTTTTAAACTGAGTGCTCTCATAACCAAATATGTCATTGTCATCTTTTGTTTTACTATTTAAACTTTACCGGTGAAAGAATCATGAAATATAGCCACAAACTTAGCATTTTTGTGAGAGAACACCGAGTGAAACCATGTCTTAAATGAACACTTTAGGAGTCAGAAGTTTCCTTAAAGCTTGAAATGGTATGTGAGAGATTTGCCGTGAAAATCAGAGCGTCGTGATCTGAGCTGCGGTCACGCCGCGGCGCCTCTGCCAACCGTGGTTTACTTCTTTGCCTCTGTCCCTCCAGCTGGTTGGGCTGCTGCTCATTGCAGTTGCAGCATGGGGGAAGGGCTTCGGCTTGGTGTCCAGCATCCATATCATCGGAGGCGTCATCGCCGTGGGCGTCTTCCTGCTGCTCATCGCCATCGTAGGACTCGTCGGAGCAATTCATCACCACCAAGTCATGCTTTTCTTCGTATCCTTTCTTTGAGCTGCCCTGAAGACCCCCTGGGTTTTTTTTTGCTTATCTGTTAATACTACTATTTAAATAAAATCTCCTTCACACCTTTGTGTGAAGAGTTTATGACACAAAAGCGCCCATAATGAGAAGAAGTAGAATGTTGACGTCGCACAGCAGCTTGATATTTACTGCGGCCCATCAGGCTTTTCCGTCACTGGCATCACAATCACGTCTCCTGATCTCGTTCCTCTACAGAAACCCAACCTGCTACAAGAAGGAATAAATATCTGTTGTTAATATTATCCTAGTTTTGCTTAACAGGCCGTAAAAAAGTCGCATTTTTGATAAAATAGACAAATCTTTACTGATTTTTAAGGCGCATGTCAGCTGCGGTGGTTCTTTAACTCTTTCCCAGTACATGGTAATCCTCTTCATCGTGTTCCTCTTCCAGTTCGGGGTTTCCTGCTCCTGCTTGGCGATGAACCGAGACCAACAGGTCAGCGGAGGTTTTAAATGCGTTACGTTCGACGTTCACCTCTGTAGAAATCCATCCTGACGAGGGGCTGGCGTTGTGGTCGTCCCGATCTTTCTTTCCCAGGTGGGTCTTCTCAACTCCACCTGGGGGGTGCTGGAGGACAACACCAAGACGAATCTGGAGAGCCAGCTGGACTGCTGCGGTCTGCTGAACGTCAGCGACAGCAGCTCACAGTTTGAAACCGACCTGGACAGCTGTCAAGCTGTGAGTCTGAAAGTTTTCTTCTCTAGCAAACCCTTTTAAATTCAGTTTACTTATTTATGCAGCACCAGCTAAAAAACCTTTAGTGTGTGTGCGTCGTTTAGCTTTTAGGTAATAAGACTGATACAATTTTAGATCACTATATATTTATCCTTTTTGTTCGGTTTTTGTTTTGTTTTTCACTCCAGCCGTGCAAAAAGGAAGGTCACTGTCGGAGCTGCGGGGACAAGATGTTGGATCATGCAACAGAGGCTCTGAAGATTCTCGGGGGCGTCGGGCTTTTCTTCAGCTTCTCGGAGGTGAGAATCTAATTCGTAGACTCGCTCTGGCTACCGTTTAAGGTCACAGTTGATCTCCACTGATGTGAGGAGTTAACGGATGCGTGGCGTTTTCTTTTCTCAGATCCGCCATCGTCTACTTCTAGCTTTAACTCTTTAATGGTAAAATAAGACGGTATTAGCAGCTATAATTTGTTGTTTCCAGTCCCACGGCGAAGAAAACGCCTCAAACACACGCAGATTTTACTCAAAAACATTAAGAGATCAGAGGGGTCTCGAGAGGGAAAAGAAACATTGAATACGGTTTGTGAATCATCTCTAATGGAGAAAAAACACAAAAAAAGACGTCTGATGTCCTCCAGACTTTCTATGCAGCTGGTTTCTCTTCGGTTAATTTATTTCCCTCATGACTCCGTCAGAGATGCGAAAAAGCCATGTTGTTTCCGTCGTATTAACGCTGATCGAGAATGATTTAGCATGAAAACATGCAACGGCCTGGGAGGCCTCCAAGTGAGCGGAAAGGGTCTTGCTATAACAGGATATATCAGTTTGGTAGCTAGCAACAGCTAGTGCCAAGTTAGCTTTGCCAGGGGTAAAAATACTGACTAATGAACGCATTGCAGTTTTTTTTCCAATTACCTATTGATCTGGGGAACTCTGAATCTATTTCATTCACTAATGCCATCACGATCGCGTTAACAATTTTTATTTATTTTTTATTTATTTAAGGACAAGCCCGGGATTTCATTCCAGCGGTTTAAATCTAGATCAGTTTGTCTATTAATCTGTCAGTTCCTCCAAATGACACTTATCCTTCTGCTCCTGGTGTTACCTCTCTAGTAGAGCTGAGACAACAAATCGATTTAATTGATTATTAAAATTGTTAACAACTAATTTAGTCATCGATTAGTAGCGTTATAGTCACGTTTCACTGTAAGCGTCTATTTTTTACCCAATTTGTTATATCTTTGGATATTGAGCTACCTAACGCTGCGATCTAGCAGTGAAGTAGTAGAAGAATAAATCAGCCAATCGCTTGTCTTGTTTTGCTAGCGCATCGCTCATAAACACATTTGCCCTGAGCAATATGGCGGAGCACGAAAATGCACAAAAGACTTTTCTAAGTGAACAACTGAGACAAAAACATGTCTGAGTTGAAGCGGGAGAGGAAGAGCCAACCTAATAAGAAAATAAATCTGCTACATAATCTTAATAAATTACATCAATATTAAGTTAGTGTTGCAGGTGTGCAAAAAACAAGCAACAATAAACAAACACAGGTGGAACTAGACGCTCACCCCCAGCAATGTCTACCACTTACTAACTCTGTTTTAAACATGCTGGTAGAGACACAAGTTCAGATCATTAGTAACAATAATGTCCAACTAAGTCAGAACATTCACAATAAAGACCAAATTAAATTTTCATTTTAATGTACAGGACAATGAGGCCTGAGATTTTAGTTATTATACTGTAAACTTAAGTTTTATGAAATTCTACCTAATTTTTGTATTTTATCCCTAAAAATTTACAAATATTTTTTAAATAAGCCCAACAATTGTTCCTTTAAATCATGGGTGCCCACACTTTTCGAGCTTGCAGCTACTTAAAACATTACCAGTCCTAAGGGACCCCCCCACCCCAACATAAAAAAAACCAACGCCTATTTAATTCATTTTGTCCTTACAGGCAGACGTGTAAATAAATTGATTTGAATTTTTATCCATTACATGAGTTTTTCTTGCATAGTGCAATGTGTGTACATATATACATTATATGTAGATTTCATGGGGGGTTTGGTGCTACCCATGGCCTCCAACTCCTCTAGCTACGCCTCTGCTAAGAGAGACTCGCTGCGCAACAACGTAGCTTGCTAAGGCGGCTAACGCAAAGCTAACGTAGGGTTGCGAGGGATGCAATCGACGTATTTTGCACCCCTGCCTTAAACAAAGTTAAATAAATTGCAATGTTTGGCACAATTCTCTAGTATTTTCCTTTTTCTTAATGGAAATTAATCGATTATGAAAATAATTGTCAGTTGTAGAAATATCTCATGAACCCAGAGTGAAGGTTCTGAGCAATCTTGTTGTCCTGCGTGAACTTCCAGATGTATTTTTCCTTCCGATGAGCTCTGGAGCATTAAAGGGTCTCATGATTGTGTCTGCTTCACCTCAGATCCTGGGGGTGTGGCTGGCCGTGCGCTACAGAAACCAGAAGGATCCGAGAGCAAACCCCAGCGCATTCCTATAATCCATCCCGCAGCAGACGCTTGTTTTTCCCTCCACACACACACACACACACACACCCACACATTTTAAAGCGACCGCAACGAGCGAACTTCAGCACCCGGCCGACACTGAGAAACGAAAAAAACAACAAAACACAAACGAACCGGAAACCAGAAGCTACGACAACCATCTCAGACCTGGATACTCATGCATGAACGGCTGAGCGGTGACAGTTTTTACCGGCTCAGCTTTGAATTTGAGTCCCAGAGGTTTTTTTTTTATTATCAGGCTGCATTTTTATGCAGCCTGATAATAAAAGGTCATATGATGTTTCTGCATGCATGTCCCACACGCTCCATATCGCATCGCCTGTATGCACCTCCAAGCGTTCCTCTGGTCTAGTTTAGAGCCGCCGCTTTCAGAGCTGACGTCTCCCTCCCCGCCGGTTTACGTGAAGTCGTCATCCGACCGCGTGTGATTTTATTTTTCCCGAGAGTTTAGACGGTAGATTTTAACTGAAAGTCGCTCGACCTCCGTTTGTTTTTTTCGACGTTCTTGAACTGTAACTGAGCCAGCTGACCTTTTGTCGGTCGGCGACGTTCACGCGCCACACACTGCAGCCTCGATGTTGTTGTAAATATTATTTAAAACACTGTTAAAAAAAATAATAAATTAAATAATAAAAATCGCTTTTCGTTTTTTTTCCTTATTTCAGGAAAACACTAAAAATAAAATAATGGTTCAGCCAAAAGCGGCTTTTTTTGTTTGTTCTATTGTTTACTTTTTTGGGGAATCCATTATTTTATTGTGTTAATTGTGATAATGTGCTCCTTGTTGAAGTTTTAAAAGACTATCAGGATTCCATCAGTCTTTGTATTCATCAGTGTTAAATACTATGTAAAAAATCTTCAAATAACGCTTGTTAAATATTTTTAGAATCTATTTAAGTTTAGTGCACATTTAAGCTCATGTTGATGTAATTTTCCCTCAGTATTTGACATTTCCTGCTCATATGTTTTATTATTCTTTCTGACTTAATTGACTAACCCGAAGCGTCTTACTTGAAACTGTCATCTTTGCTGATGTGGATTTTTCGCTGCTGGTTTGGTCTTGTTGGTGTAAACTTGACGGATCTTAATGCCATATATTACATGTATTCACTTTGAAATCGTGTGCACTTGTTATTGAAATGTATGAATTTTTGAGACTTAATTTTACAAATAATAAAATTCTGAATTGAAAAAAAAATTGAGTGCTTCTTTTCTTTGATTATCTGGTGTCTGTGTCATATTGCTTTACTCTCGACGAAGAGCGGCGCTTTCTCTCTGTCTTATCTGTCCTGCTTCAGCTCTGCGTTTTGTTCTTTTTCATTCTTATTTTAAACTCTTTTTTTTTATGCTTTTTGGAGCTTCTCTACATATCTTCCGAAAACCAAAAGATCCATCAGCAAGATGCCTCCTTTTTCTTTTTCTGAGGATGACTACGCTAATCTCTTTCAGAAACTCAACGTGCTGGAAACCAAAATCCAACGACTAGAAGTAAGTATGGAAATAAATGGCGGTTACGGTACAACTTTACCTCTTACTCGACATGATGCTGCGACCCGTCAGCTAATCAGCACGGGCAAGGACAACCAGAAACAAGAGGATGTTGCTTTGAATAACAAGACAATGTCTGGAAACCATTTTTTTGTGCTTTCTGAAGTGTGTTTTGGGTCATTGTCCTGCTGGAAGACCCATGACCTCTGAGGGAGACCCAGCTTTCTCACACTGGGCCCTACATTATGCTGCTAAATGTGTTGGTAGTCTTCAGGCTTCATAATGCCATGCACACGGTCAAGCAGTCCAGTGCCAGAGGCAGCAAAGCAACCCCAAAACATCAGGGAACCTCCGCCATGTTTGACTGCAGGGACCGTGTTCTTTTCTTTGAAGGCCTCGTTTCTTTTCCTGTAAACTATGTTGATGCCTTTTCCCAAAAAGCTCGACTTTTGTCTCATTTGACCAGAGAACATTCTTCCAAAACGTTTTTGGCTTTCTCAGGCAAGTTGTGGCAAACTCCAGCCTGGCTTTTTTTATGTCTCTGGGTCAGAAGTGGGGTCTCCCTTTGTATCCTACCATAGAGTCCCTTTTCATTCAGACGCCGACTGATAGTACGGGTTGACACTGTTGTACCCTCGGACCGCAGGGCAGCTTGAACTTGTTTGGATGTTAGTCGAGGTTCTTTATCCACCATCCGCAGAATCTTTTGTTGAAATCTCTCGTCAATTTTTCCTTTAGCGTCCAAATCTAGGGGGGTTAGCCACAGTGCCATGGGCTTTAAACTTCTTGATGACACTGCGCACGGTAGACACAGGAACATTCAGGTCTTTGGAGATGGACTTGTAGCCCTCTCAAGTCCTCAGACAGTTCTTTGGTCTTCTTTATTTTCTCCATGCTCAATGTGGTACACACAAGGACAGAGGTTGAGTCAACTTTAATCCATTTTAACTGGCTGAGAGTGTGATTTAGTTATTGCCACCACCTGTTATGTGCCACAGGTAAGTAACAGGTGCTGTTAATTACACAAATTACAGAAGCATCACATTAATTTTCAAAGGGTGCCAATACTTTTGTACACCCCCTTTTTTATGTTTGGTGTGGAATTATATCCAATTTGGCTTTTTGACATTTCTTTTTGTGGTTTTCCATTGAAGACAAATTAAATGAACATTTTAATATTAAAGCATTTGTGATTGCAATCATCTTCTGGGAGAAATGGAGCATTATCTGACAGAATTGCACGGGTGCCAATACTTTTGGCCAGCATTGTATATATATATATATATATATATATATATATATATATATATAGATAGACACACACACACACTTCAACTGCTCGTTAACGCAACCTGCTAATCAGCCAATTCTGGTATTAGCAACATGTACCTAATAAATTGGCCGGTGGCTTTTTTTCCTTTTTGTTTATTAATCCTAGTAAAAATAACAATTAGGGTGGTTTTTTCAGTTCACGTTTATGAGGTTTAACTATTTTTGGTTTATGTAGAAACTTTGTTTTAGACATAAAGACAATTTCAATTTAAAAGTTGAACCTAGTTTGTAAAAAAAACAAAACACTATTGTTAAATGCAAAGTTCCGTAGAGCGCGCAATACGTTTTCTCAATCTAGAGCAGAACTACCTACACATATTTTTATTTGCGAAAGAGTAACTGTCAAAGAAAATTATCAATTTAAAGGCCAAAATGAAAACAATGTGTACAAATATTATTGGTAAATAACAAGGAAACACTTTAAACTAAAATCTCAATTTAATCGTCCGACTAGGATGCAGGACTTAAACAAAGTAATGCATACATGTATTTACTCAATGTTAGAACAAGGTAAAGTAGTTTTATTATTAGAACCACAGCAGGATCTGAATCTCATTAATTTAATGGTAAAATATCTTCTTTTTTTTTTTTGTAAAAATATTGTCTGTTGTTAAACCAGAGGGACAAGAGTAACCAGTTACTATCCACCCCCTGATAAATATAGATAAAAGGTTTGGATAAAACTGTGAATATAGTGGAAGGTTGACAGCGAACATCCCTGATTCGCCCACATGGTGGCAGTAGAGGCCGTCTGCTCGGCCTTTGGTGCTTAAATACCTGCAGAAACACAGGAGGCTTTAGATGCACAGGTGACCTTTTCCCTCCAGCCTCCATCATCCCAGCTGAGGTGTGGATGCTATCGAGTCACCAGGTGGTAAATGAATCCACTCTGTATTCTCTATTATTATTATTTCTTTCTTTTTTTTAAAAGTGGTCGTTAATCCTTTCAGCTGGGACGGATCCAGGAATGTGTGGAGTTGACAGAAGGAGAGCTCAAGCGCTCTCTGATAGGAGGATAGAGGCGGCGACGGGGAGAATATCTCGATACCTTCCAACCAAGGTTGCTGAGACTGAGGATGAACTCTAACTGAGATTTACAGGCCTCATCTTCCTCCCTAATCTGACTGAATTGCTCCGACTAAGATCTGCTAGTCTTGTGCGTTTCTGGTAGATATGGACCGGCTCCTTAAGGCCGTCCTGTCAGCAGGCCCTCCTGATGGCCCGCTGCCCGTACACAACGTGTAATGCACGCCCATATGCTGGCTGTATTAGTTTGGAGAGCCGCACCAGCAGGGACGGCCATCTGTCCTCTCACCAATATAGCCTTGGCTCTGGAGACACACGAAGATGGGATCTTAAAACATTTGTTCTCTTATATCGCAGCGACGGCACAAGCAGGCCGCTTCCTATAAGCTCTATTAATAATGCATCGCTTGTTATCACGGGGCTGCGTTCAAATCCGCAGCGACAAGCGGGATGTTATCTGTGATAAATGTTTGGGTTTTCTCACAAACCACCGAAGTGCAGCTCAGAAAGTCTTAGTTCACCGGCAGTAACTGCTCTGTCTGCCTTAATCTAGTGTGGCTAACTGGAGAAATCGATAGCTTGGCTGCAAGCTGCTAAAACAAGCAGAAATTTTAACAGTAGAGGTTTTTTTAGACTAGTATGTGAGCACAGTGTCTTTCAAAAAGTTAGCCCAGGCCTTGAGAACCACAAAATTTATGTTGTGTGGTGTGTATGTTAAAAAGCAACAGGAAGCAAGAAGTAATTGAGGGAACAGGATAAACATCCACACTAAGTTGTTTTCACCTTCCACAAGCCAGCACTTCTTTTGGGGGGTTTGTGTCTCCCAGAACAAAAACATATTGATAAATGCAGAGTTAGATAGAATACAAAAAATTATACTGAATTAGAGGGTAGAAATATTTTCAACATGACTGTCATGAAATGTTAACAGCTCAGTTATTATTCATGTCCTGGACAGCAGCACCAGCGGTTAGCAAGCAGTGCTTATCCTCCTCATTTGCTTTTGCTGCTCCTCTTTAAATCTCTGGCTCGGTGGTTTTAAAGCCAGGCAGAGATGTTGGACTTCTCGTTCAACCCTTGGGTTCCGGTCAGCTCCTTTTTTGGGATTTGGGTTCGTAGTTCAGGTATTATTTGAGATGCTAACAAGCAGTATGTTTGTTGTCCAAAAGCAAAAAGCAAAGTAAAAATCTTAACTGCACAATATTCCAAAAGCAGAGTAAATAATTTCCAAACATCCAAAAATGTAACGTAAAAAAAAAAAAGACAAAAAAATGTCAACAAATAGAACAACTCAAAGTTGACGTAACCAAGCGCGAACATTATGCAAACATCAGTGGCGCAAATATGTATTTTTACAAAAGAAATGACAGAAAATATAGCATTATACACTCACCAGCCACTTTATCAGGTACACATGTCCAAATGCTTGTTAATGCAAATTCCTAATCAGCCAATCGCATGGCAGCAACTCATGCATTTAGGCGTGTAGACGTGGTCAAGATGATCTTCTACAGTTCACACCAAGCATCAGAACGGGGAAGAAAGGTGATTTAAGTGACTTTGAACGTGGCATGGTTGTTGGTCGGAGTATATCAGAAACTGCTAATTTACTGGGATTTACAATCACAACCATCTCCAGGGTTTACAGAGGATGGTCTGAAAAAGAGACGATATCCAGTGAGCGGCAGTTCATGACCTTTTATGATCACAGTGTTCCATCTTCTGATGGCATCTTCTAGCAGGGTAACCCACCATCATGTCATAAAGCTCAGATCATCACAGCCTGTTTTTTTTTTAAATGACAATGAGTTCATTGTACTCAAACACCGTCCACGGTCAACAGACCTCAATCCAATAGAGCACCTTTGGGATGTGGGGGAATGGTCCTATATTGAATAGCTAAACAAGTAAACACATGTTGGAGAACAACCTGCCGAAAGCTGTTGAACTTTTGGACATTTTAAACACTTCTCAACTTAACCTCTAGAGAAAATTATGCTGTTTAATGCATGTTTACCCTCAAGACGTACGTCTGATGATCTTTAAATAAGAATTACAGTGGTTTAGGGACTTCATTGTTGGACTTGGTCTTAACTTTATGTGTGTTGATTATATATTTTAAGTTTTGCTAAAACATTTACTTTCTTAATTGCATAGAAATTATTCAATTATCTTCATTGGCGATCTGTTATACAAGTTTAACCGTTCAACTGCCTTTACTTTACTGGATGTGTTTCGGTTCCTAGCATAAACAACTGTCTGTGTTTTCTAATTGCTTCTCCAGGGATTGATACTTGTTAGCCATTTTATTGGCTTAAGGAATCAGTCAGGTTAACTCTGTTTACCCTCCACGGTTAATTGTATTTAACTCTTGCACTTTAAAGTTGGCTATTTATGCACAGATTCTGCTGTGAGGTTGTTTGTTTGGACTCATGAAATATAATTTAATAAAATGTATAGATTGAAACTCATCATCACATCATAGAGTACACTGAATAACTGGTAATTGTTTTGGTTTAAATGGCTAAAAGGTATTTCACAGTCACATTAAAAGTAATATAAATTGTTACATCAGTGCCTTATTGGTCTCATTTATATTCAATTTATTGTACGTGTTTAAATGCAGGAATAATAATAACCTGTACATGGAAATCAAATATGAAGGATTTTTTTATTTTTCAACTGTTGAGACCCATTAAACTTCAAACTCAACTCTAAATATCACTTAAATTTGAGTTCTTCTCATATTCATAGGTTCCTGCAGTTGTGGATTTAACTTTTTTTTGTATTTTTTGTTAATATTCATTCCGGCCCACCTCTGATTTCAGCCTATGGTCAGGTTCTTCTATGGAGCAATATGGCAATATTTTAGCTTTAACTCTTAGACTGAAACTGTGCAGGTAACTTTGAATAACTGTAAGCAAAGTACTTGAGTGAACAAGTTCATCTCTAAAACCAGGAAAAGTTCAGTGGCTCCATCCTGCTCACATAGACGCTGCGGACCGAATCAACCTGTTCAGATTTAATGGAGCCGTGTCTGAATCCTTCCCATCTGTGAAGAGAGACAAACAGGTCAATAAGGCCGGTCAATAGTAAAAACAAGCACAGATGCATCCTGCCAGGCCTCTCCTGGAGGCTGGAATACGTTTGTGAGATTGTTTAAATAGTTTGCCCCAGCTTTTACCACCAAACATCTTATACATATATGTTACAAATTAATTTAGCTATAAATGCTGAAGACAAAAACCTACAGTTTGTAAGTGGAAGATGGAGCTTAACGTTTGGAGAAATCTCCCATGTTTGGAAGTGGTTGCAGGAATGAACATCATTGAAGGAAAAAAAGTGGAAGCTTGCAAACCTGGAATCACGTCCCAACTGTGGAGCACAGCAGTGGAAGCGTCATGCTGTGTGAGTATTTTAGTGCAGGGGTAGGTGGCTCACTTCGCTCACTTCATAAAATAAATGACAGTGCAAAGCAACTTTATTAGAATAGGAAATTTCATATGCAAGACAATTTAAATAGCTTCAAAAAGCGCACTAAAAAAGTTTAATTTAAGAGCATAAAATTAAGAAAAAGAAGAAACTGTAATAATTAAGAATATTTGTGACAGTTGTAAAGCATATATTTGGCAGTAAGATTTCTGTTTCTACTTCCTGTGGACTACTTTTAAGGTTAAAATATTTAAAGTAGTCTCTATCTTTTACACCTTCTTAATCCTCAAACCCACTTTGAGTAATTATAAATAGGAGTAAAGTCTTTACTAACTAATTCAATTAAAAACATATATAGACAAGATCCTACAAAAAAAACATTAAAAAGGAAAGAGCTTCATCTTTCATTTCAGGTCTCATTTCAGTACAACAGACCGCTGCAGACGCCGCACCAATCTGTCTAAATCTGGGTCTCCCTCGTTCGATCCAGTTGATCCTAGTTAATATCCAGCGCGTCAAGTTTTGGTTGTTCAGATTAAAACATCTTCAGTCTAATGAAACCCAGAAGAATGCATCGAGTCAATGACTCGCCTTCACTCTTCCTGGGCCAGCATACAGACACAGTTGAGTCGTTGACTTTACAGCAATCACTCATCCTGAGCATGCATATACGTAGCGACAGTGGAGAGAAAAAAACTTCCTTTAACAGGAAAAAACCTCTAGCAGAACCGGAACCAAAACCTGGCTGCCACGACCTTCTGGAATTTGAGCTGAAAGGATAGTTCAGTTCAGTTATGTTCATGTTTAGCATCATACTGTTAAAATGTGAAATACCTTACTCATCCTTCAATATGGTGCGAAACCATAATTTCACTTGCTAATCTATCCACCACCTTGACAAAACTCCTATATTTTCTTAGGGGATATATATATATATATATATATATACATTCAAAACCAGGATCTTTTTTGCCTTTTTTAATTAATCAGCTTTACATTGTAGCTGTTGAGAGATATCAAGGCAACAGTGATGTGAAAATTTTCTGAAAATGAAGGATAATTATATATTTTCTACAACATTACCCATAAATGTTGTTACCCGAACCTCCCAAAACATGATCACATATTTTAAAAGATTCCTTCCACACAACATAAACACGCTTTAACATGTTGAGCTGAATAAACTCGACGATTAAACTTCTGCAGCCCTTGTTTTTCCTTCTTCATTTCAAAATGACTAAACGCAGCGTTGTACCTCTAAGATATGATTCTGGTTGAGATCTGCAGCAGCAAGACTTTTCGTCAATATAATTTAAAACGCCTGAAACAAGCAGAATGTGAGGAATCAATCCGGATCAATGAGGCAGGTGATTCTGTGGGAGGTGTTGCCATGGTGGGGAATACAGAGCAAATGAAAAACAGGCTCTTAAGATGCAAATGAATGTGACCTTTTGACCCCACAGTTTTAGGATCGGTTTATTAAAGCCCTGCGGGGCTGATACTCTAAACACCAGTGAGGATAGTTTTACTGCTGTTACTTTGTATTTTGTGTGACTGGAATTTATTATTTCTTTAAACAAAAAATCTAAAAGAACCAATTATTCATCAGGATTTTATGTAACAACCCAATAAAGATTGGTGAAGGTGAAAGAAATAGATGAAATCTAAAAAGCGCTGCTGCTGTGTACTGCGAGGGTAGAGAGCCAAAACAGTTGGCTTTTTCAGAGTGATCTTTTGTTTTCTTTTTTGTCTTTTCAGTAAATAGTCATCAAGCTAATGTACTAAGGCTAATGTACTGTATTTACATCACTCTTTCACTCTGCAGGGGCGCTCCCAGGAATTTGGGGGCCTGAGACAGAAAAAATGTCCTAAATGATTTGTTGTTGCATTTACTTAATTTTCATATAGGAGACCAAGAGTAGGAAAATTAGGAGGGAAATCCTAATCATATATCGATTACTTACATTCAAGCTAAGATGCACTTTCCAACTGTTCAGCCTCCAGTCCAGACAGTAGTCTGGTTTTATTGTTATTATTTTGTTTTGTTTTTATGTTATTTAGGTTGTTTTAATTTCTTTTAGTAATAACATTTTTTTGCTTTGCTACGTAATGGTAAAAAGAGCACCAGAGACAACGTAGACTCCCTATGTCGATGCTAGCACAAATGGAACTGAAAACACTGTTGCAGAGTGATTCCTTGACATTGGTTCTGAGTGAAAGCTGCTGATGACTTTCAATCATCTTTTGTTAAGTTTGCTAAAAGGTTCAGTCCCTTCACTAATTAAATGGAGGCTAACACGAGTCTGCCACTACGTAAGCTAACTGGTTCAAAAACGCCAAACTGTATACCCTAAATGGATGCCTTTTCTTTTCTCTTTCTACTTTTTCTTTTCTGCAACCCTGATTTAATTATTGTTATAGTTGTTACTGTTATTCCTCTGCTGAATGATAAATCACCATCTAATGCAGTAACAGACCATTGCATGCAGAAAAAAATCGGAGGATTGGTAAATATTGATGTTTAATTGTTAGTCTGGGAGGTAAAACATTTAACCTTCACAACCAAAAACAAAGATATCAATGATTTTATTACTGTCAGGGGCTCAAACGTCTTTTTTATGGCTCTTTGGGAGCCCTGTTCAGGTGGTGACCCTTGGAACTGGAACTTCTTCCCCCTAGATGGCGCCCATATTCTCTATGGGTACTCCGGGTTCCTCCCCCAAGTCCAAAACTATGATTGTCAGGTCAACTGTTCTCTCTGAACTGGTCTAGGTACGAATGTAAACTGGACCATGCCTCTATATGTTTCTATGTCTGCCTAGGATTTTAATTCTCTGGTTTATTAAGGGAGTTTAATTTCAGCACCCTGGACAGCGAACCTAGGCGCTCCGCCGGGAGAAGCAGCGAGACTCTCCCCGCCTCTGGAGGATGGATCCACGGCCACGGACGGATCACGGCCCGCTGTTTGCCAGTTCCCCCCCACCCACACACACTCCCCCACCCCTCCCCATCTCCAGTTCCGGAAGTAGCCGCTGCGCTGCGTTCAGTCTCCAAGCCGACGCCGACCATTTCGAGGAAGGAAGCCAGTCTCATCAGCACCTCGAATCTGATCCAGGAATCACGCTGCGCGATTTCCACAGTGCGTCCAACCCCCACCCCCACCTCAGGAACCATGGGGCTCCTGAAGATGAGGGACGCGTTCTTCATCTCGACGTGGAATAATGGCTCCCACTCTTCGTGGCTCGACCAGAGGCGCAGCGTCGAGATAACGAACTAGATCCGACACCGAGAGACTAAATGACGATACACAATCGCATCTGAGGCATCTTTCATCTTCGTGGATGATGTGTTTTGTAGGGAGTCCCAGATGTGACTGCGTGGACGGCATGTCGTTGTTCTCTCCTACTCTGGCTCCTGGATCTCTCGCCGTCTTCTGCTTCGGGTAGCAAAACATGTAGGCTGTTCAGTAGCGACAAACAGATCAGCTGCTGCAAGCAAGGAAGAGGCTGGTGGGAGGGTGGGGGGGTAAGGGAAGGGATAGAGGGGTAGAAGGGTGCTGGGAGTGGAGACTAAAGGAAACAAGAAGAGAGAAAAAAGGCAGGAGTGGCAGAAAATGAACAACAGTTTGTGATGTTTACTGGGCTGCAGAGCTCCGCTGTTTGAGTTCGAGGGATGAAGATTGAAAGAGTCGCTCTACAAGCTGGAAGGGAAAATCTTTCATCTGCATTGGTTTAGAAACACACGAGGGGCCCCAGGAGGTCATCAGTAACAACAACAACAATAATGTTCAAGTATCGGATCCGTATGTTTTTCAACGAACTGAAGGTTCTGGTGTTTATGCGGTCCGATTCCCGACAGTCCGGTTCCGACACCGAGCGCCGCTCCGCCACCATGCGGGGACTGGGAATGGCCGGCTGCGGCTGGCCGCCCTTCGTTGACTGCCGTCGGCGGGACGACGAGGAGGAGTACTACGGCAGCGAGCCGAGGCCCCGCAGCCTGGCGTTCGAGGCCCCCGAGCCCAAGCTGCCTGCGGGCCTGGACACCGCGTCCCTGAGCAGCACGACCAGCAGCCTGCGGACCCCCCAGTGCAGGATCTGCTTCCAGGGCCCAGAGCAGGTAGGACGCGCCATGGTGTGGCTGGACGTGGTGGTGGGGAGGGATGTGTGTGTGTGTGGGGGGGGGTGCTTTGTTCACTTTCAATGCAGCATGATTTTATTGTTTTATTCCTGCATCCTGACTCTATTCTACATTCCTCCTCCTGACGCCCACCTACTCCTCAAATACCTAAGGAATAAAACACGCAGGATTTGCTTTGTTTCCAACAAGCAGGTTGATTTTTCTAGCTCAACAATCACAGATCACCATTTTTCCTCCAGAGCTCCGTACAGCAGTGCAGCTTCAGTTCACTCAACTATTGTGCTTTTTATCCCCCCC
>JAVLVB010001109.1:2217661-2247339 GCA_032876305.1 Orestias chungarensis
GTTAGTTTAATGAAAAAATGTGTTACTGTAACCTGGGATACAGCGGGTTAAAAAATAAACAAGCTTTCCATATTTATAAACAAATTATAATCTGAAAAGTGTGGCGTGCTTTTTTTAATTAATTTCCCTGGTACAAGTTTGTTGCCTAATTAGGAAATGGCCTCCATACCCCCACCAGATCTTAATGTCAGTGTAACTTAAGTGGTTCTGTGAAAATCCTGTGATGTTTTTTTCTGTCTAAACAGCATCATGGGCTGCATTTCAACTGCAGGTCTTGATGCTCAATATCGATTCTTTTGCTCCAAACCAATTTGCTTGCCTGATCTTTTTTTACAACTAATTAAATGCGACCACAGTTGGACTTTTATGTAAACAGTTTATGAAGTGTTTTTTTTGCTAATATACCAACCATATCTGACTTTTATACACCAGTCTGAATGTCTGGTTCCAATTGTTTCACCATAAATAAAGTGATTGGTTCCACTTTCAATTGGATCAATTTCCAATAGTTTCGAAATTGTCTGCAGCCCAACCATCATGTTGCATTTTTTTCTGATTTGTTTTCTGACCTGAAAAAACCACCATAATTCGACACCAGAAGAAGCCAGATTTGGTCAATCTGGACAAACGTGGAAGCAAGCAGTGCTGAGTTTTGCTTTTTTAAATGTATCCGTTATTCGTATCCGTTATTCTCTTGGCTACCTTCATCATACTTTGATCTTGTGACACTTAAACACAAGATTATCCATTCAAAATTGGATTCAAAGGAAAAGAAAGGAAGCACTACTGAACCCTGAAGACATTTTCTTTCTTATAGTAACTACACGGTGGGGGCGGGGTCATGCTGTGGGTATTCTTTAGTCCAGCAGGAACAGGTTAGCAGGTCAGAGCTGGTAAATAGCTGATGAAATAGAGTATAATCCTGGTAGAAACCTACGGTCGAGGTTCAACTTCCAGCAGGACGGCCACTCCAAATATAGAGCCATGTTCATGTGGCAGAATGACCTAGTCAAAGTACACACCCAGAGGTTTTTTTTATTTTATTTTGTAGTCACATAAGGTCTCTATCAAATAACACAGAAGTAGAGTCCTGTTCCTGCCGCCGGAGAAAATTATCAAGTGGTTCACAAGTCACTTTTGTGGTTTTGAGGTTTTAAATGTTTTACTACGTATTCATAAATAAATAGATTAATAGAAGAGTGTTCTTTAAAGTTTGTTGCCTTGTCATGCAAAAATACACTTTAAGTGAAAAATATCTTGGTTCAACTGTTAAAAAATTTCATTTTGAACTTTAATCGTTTCTAGAAATATCTTCAGTCATAAATAAAAAAGGAATCTAAAACTACATTTACTGAAAATTTGAATAACATAGCAATTAACACCTTGGATAGTTTACAAAAAAAGAGCAATTACGCTTGCAAATGAAGGGCTTTATGTAGAACTTAAGGATGAAACAGTAGCCTTTCTTCTGGGATTAAAAAATGATCCCGGCTGGGAGATGGGGTGAAAGGTAAAAAATGTATCATGATATATTTCATCATGATAATGATAAAAATAATGATGAACAAAGATGCTGTACTCTTGAAAAACATAAACGATTCCAAATCAGGTTATTTATTTACATAAAAAACTGTACACTTCACCACTAAACTGCACATAGTAAACACATATAGTTATATCATTTATTAATGCCTTAATTAAACAAACACTGGGGGAAAAAAAGTTAAAACAAGAGTTATTTATTGTAATGACAATAAATCACAAATCTTATGACATGATAAACAATGCGATTATGCCCATCAAAATTCAGGGAGATCAAATATAATTTAATGTGTTTGGTCATTTTTGGCCATGATGAACAGAAAAGTTAAGTGAAATCTAGATGTGTTTCAGTTCTCTTTAAAGAAAACTGTTTCATTTTTGTTTTCTTTTTTTTGTAATTTTTACCAAATTAGATTAAATAAAATCAACCAAAAAGATAAAAGGAAATATTCTAAACATAGTTACGGTTTAATGTAAATGCATGGAAGATTTCCTACTTATAATGTAACCAAGTTTACCTTAGCAGCTGCTGAAGAGCAAGGCTTTTCTGTCGTAGCAGAGTGCTGCAAAAACTGAATATTACCAAGTATTTATGTCTAGGTGTCAGTGCATCTATCCTAGCACACTTGAAATACAACATAACTTACTCACAAATACCATTTCAACAACATATAGAAGCTTTTTTAAAGCCAGTAATTCTTAAATGTGGATTAAAGTTCCATTGGAAGACGTTTTTCCCCTAAAATAGTTGTAAAGTATAGAAAACAATGGAGAAACACCTGAATGCATCCAGTACTTTTTTATTCAAAATTCAAGAAATATCGATTTAAAATTACTTAAAAATTATAAAGCACGGGTAAAAATCTCATGAAGAGGTAAGCTGTAAAAAAATAAACATTAGAATGTGAGTTGAAACTCTTGACATCCGCAAAATACTGAGGATCAATGGTTGCTATGGTTACTCGTCAGGCGCAGCATCGTTTAAACTCAAGCTATTTTCCCAGACTTCACTCTGTGAAATCACCTTGTTTGAGAACTTGTTGAGTTCTGAGCAGAAACGCTAAACGTCGAACTGAACCGAAGGCTTTCAAAACGAAAAACGTGACAATTGGATTCTTTAAACATCTCTGGTGGTTTTCTATGTGTTTCATTCGGGGAAACCTTTACAACTTATAACGGTTTAGTAATCTTAGAAAGAAAAATGTGAGATTGTTTTTGAATTGGCCCTGATTTTTTTTTAAAACTGTTGAATAACGTTATTTGCGATTGCTAATTATTCAAATTCATGACTCTTTGACACAGATTAGATGTTTATGTCCTAGAGATGTTCAGTGGGAAACTTTCTGTCACAAAACTAGCTAATGTTGAGACATTTAAAATGGGTGGGGATTAATTTAACTTCAGCTCTATGTGATATTTCTACTCGGGGTAATTGTGTCGTCAGAGTCTAACACTGACCAGTTTCAGCTCCCAGCTCTTATTTTTGCTTCGTGTCAATTACAAAAAAACAAAAAAACAAAAACAAACTACAACTTTGAACTGCAGCCAAACGCTGCTCCCACCAGATGTGCAGAAACCTGTGCGCCCGGATCAGCAGGTAGCTCTTAAGGCTGAGATAATTAGAAACACTGTAGATCCGGCAGGAGCACAGATGGATATTACCATTTAGTCACTTCTCAAAGATAGGCATACAGTGCTATAACAGCCCATGTGCTAATATACGGCATCTGCCTCGCAGCTCGGATTGTGAACCAGTAAATTGTAGAGCCGCGGGACACAGAGTGGAAATCACTTCAGGCCGGCTCTTTAAAATACAACGCGGGTCGTGTGATGTTACAGACAAGAATCAAGCCTGGGTGGCTGTCCATGCCTCCCTGTTTTAGAGAAAAGGTCCATGTTGTTCAGGCTTTCTCCGGCAAGGTGAGTCATCGAGCAACGTGGCTCTGGGCAGCCTCTCTTAGCTCCGCAGACAAAGAGCGAGCAAACAAAGCGCAGAGGGAGAACCCAGAGCTGCACCAGTACAACATCGGCTCCTCCATCCCATCTGGGGCGCCGTTGCCGCCACCACGGCGCGCCGTTCTCTTGCTGTTTTACCTCCTTGGGTGCGAGGAAGAAGAAGCTCATGTTTGCCATTTCGCTATTGCTTCATTATTCAAGTAGGTCGCAACAGGGGCTGGGGATCATGCTGCTGTCAGCGGCACAATTACCCACAGACGTAATTGGCCCGGCTCTGCGGGGCCACATTGAGCGCGAGGCCTTATTAATTGTCAACGTGTTCCCCGGTGCTGATGTCGAGCCTAAAACTGGCTTACAGGGGCTTCATTCAAAAGGCTTAGAGGTAGTCACTGGAGTACGGAGGAGTGGAGTGTAAGGTGGCATGATTTTTCAGATTAGCGTGCCGTCTGGAGCTCATGGGGGCCACTTCCATAACAACAAAACGTCTCGTCTAAAGGTTGCAGACCACTCTCTTGGTCATGAAGTGACACACCAAATTATCACCCTTGTGCTCTGTGAAGTGGCCTCAGGGGGATCAAACCCATGCTACGTCCTCTAGCGTGGGGGGTTTAAGGTTTGTTTTGCTATTTTTTGCTATTTTAAGGTTAAATTTTTTTTCTGTGGTATTTCATTTCCACTATTTAGGTCAGCAAATACCACATGAAACGCACAACGAACTGTCTGGAGAATAATATCTTCCCTCAAGACAAAGAGTTTCTCTGCTGTGCATAAAACCCCCAAAAAAGACAAACTAAAACATGAAGATTTTAGGAAAGACCGTTCAAATATGTTTGTTTTGCTTTATACTTGAGCAAAGTTTCGATTTTACAGCCCAATCGACATTTTTAGCAACCAAACGAGAGTAAAAATACCCTCAAACAGTTGACTGCCCCGTCCCGTCCCCAGGACATGTCAGCTTCTTACGTCAAACTAACCTCATTTATAAAGGGGGGGCTGGACCTTCCTGTTATGTTTAACACCTCATTTAACTAAATCTGTCAGTGTTGAAAAGAAGATTTCTTCAGTGAAGTGGCAAAATGAATTAAGTCAGAGGATTTTAATTTGAGACGGGGCCACGTCAGAGGTCGGATTGATTTTATGGCAGCGGAGTCGCACTAAAGACTCACTTTAAATGCTTTTTTTTGTTGCTTTTTACATGCGTTTACATGTTAGTAAGAGAATTCAGTCCCACTACCGGTGAATTTGTGCGCCGTAGAGGATTCCCCCAGAGTTTCACATTTAATTTTAGCCCTCGTTGATGACTGCATGTTGAAGCTTTGAGGAGTTGCAGCCATGTCAAGTTTGCATGTCTGGTGTGTCTGAATTGATTCATTGAGAGATTCCAGAAGAATCCGTTTGGGTATGCCTGGACACCAACACACAAAAACATATCCAGAGTTGTCTTTTTTTCATTTCTCAGTCTAGACCTTAAAAACTGCATTTGTGATTACATGAATTTAAACATGAAAAGCAAAACAATTTCTATAGTTTTTTGTCACAAACGTAAGGACTACATTCAACGAAACAGATGTCACACAGCATGACTTTTTATACATCACTTCATTTATCCCAAAAGGAAAATAAAATATTATTGTATCAGGAATCAAGAATCAGTTTATTTATATAGCACCAATTTACAACAGATGTCGTCTCAAGGCACATTACAAGAAAATCAATTAAAATCAAAGATACATTATTACAAATCAGTTTATAAAAAGTTTCCAATTAAAGGAAACTCAGCAGATTCATCGAGCATTACCTTCAGAAGACCGAAACAATGGTCTTGTGTTGTTATTGACTTTACAGCAATCCCTCATACTGAGCATGCATGTAGCGACAGTGGAGAGGAAAAACTCCCCTTTAACAGGAAGGTTTGAAGAGACAGAAAACTAAATTAGATGCAGAGGAAACTGAAATAATAGAGTTTATAGCAGCAGTTGTAGAACGTCGCTGTTAGCATCTCCGCCCATGTTCTCCTCCAAGAAGCTGTCTCAGCTAACAGAACGCCAGACCAGGTGTGGTTACTATGGAGAGAAGAACACTAAGAGAAAACAAATGGTTAACAAGGTTGAAATAACAGCAACTAAAGAAGAGAGAAGTGGTCAGATTGACCTCCAGCAATCTAAGCCTGTAGCAGCAGAACTATAGAAAAACTTAAATAACCCTGTAGAGGGAGACATGAAGAAGGTAGAGCAAAGGAGAACCGTCTGTCTAGACTGAGTTCTTCCCGAAACCGGATTAGGCTGTCTTCTCTACCTCTTCCTAACTATAAACTTTATCAAACAGGAAGGTTTTAAGCCTAGATTTGAAACTAGACAGGGTGTCTGCCTCACAGACTAAAGCTGGAAGCTGGTTCCACAGGAGAGGAGCCTGATAACTAAAAGATCCGCCTCCCATTGTGCTTTTAGAGAATGTAGGAACCACCTGAGAGCAAAGTGCTCTGTTAGGGACATAAGGAGTAATCAGATCTCTGATATACGATGGAGCTTTATTAGTGAGGGCTTTATATGTCAAAAGAAAAATCTTAAAATCTATTTAAAGTTTGACAGGGAGCCAATGAAGGGAAGCTGAAATAGGGGAGATATGATCTCTTTTCTTAACTCATATTACTCACATTTCGTCTGAAAGGATCTCTTGCAGCCACCTGTATTACAGCGGTTCAGACAAACCTCTGACAGAAGATCTCTTCTCATAAAGACCATGTTTAGGGTTGTATAAAAAAAAGACACCGTCGTCTGTTCAGAACCAGCCTGCTTTATAAGCTTGTTAAGCTTTTTTTAGTTTCTGCTTTCTCTCTATCTCTCTCTCTCTCTCTTTTGATGATGCCACGAGAAACTATTTACAATAATTCAGAGCAGACGTCCTCATAGATGGCTTGTATGTGACATCTTAAATTCATTTCCAGAACTTGATTTAGATGGACTTTTATTCCTAGATCATGAAACCATGCGTAAAATCTGTCCACAGCTACTGTCCTGTCATTTTTAAGTATAAACAAAACGTGTCCTACAAAGTAAATACACATAAAAAGCCCAGGGAAGCATTAAGTTTCACCTCTCAAGTAGAATAATATTGTGATACCAGTTCCTTAATCTTTTAAAGATTTGAACATTGGCAGTGGATAATCTGAAAAACTCAGTCTAATTGAGGTATCATGTTTCTCTGGGGACAAAAATAATATTTTAAAGCTGCAATACATAATCTCTCAGGACGCGGCCAGGAATCTCATCGGGACCGGGGGCTGTCCTGGCGTTGATCCTCTTGAGAGTTCTCCTCACGCTGTCCGAAGATAGTGACAACACCTGGTCGTCGGAGGGCGGAGGGATCTTCTGTGCTGGAGTGCAGTTGGCTTCCTCAAAGCGACCGAGAAAGTCGTTCAGCTGGTTCAGCAGAGTGGGGGAGTTGTCGCAGGTCTGTGGAGCAGGCTTGTAGTCCGTGATGGTCCGGAGGCCCCGCCACAGGTTCCTGGGGTCTCAGCTGTCTCTGAAGCGATCGGCTATCCTCCTGGAGTGCTGTCTCTTGGCGTCTTTGATTCCCCGTGACACGCTGGCCCTGGCCAGGCCTGGACTGGCCAGAGGGAGAACCGGGAGTATTCCTGAAGCGCCGGCCTAATGTTGGCCTGCTGGCCTACGACTCTTTAGATAGACTATCAGATAGACAGGCCAGCAGCATGTGAGGAGGGAAAGACGATTGGTTTATTTCGATTAAGACCCGCCCCAAATGTCAGTATCAACCACACAGGTGTGGAGGAAGGGGCGTGGCGTGTGTATGTTGATGGCAGCTCACGCAACGAGCGTGCGGTGCAAGAAGTGAGGAGAAAACAGAAAGGCGCTGGAGGAAGACGCGGCCAAATGCAGAAAAGTTACAAATGTATGTATTCAGACCCCCAACCCCCCTCCCCCGTGTCATTAAAATAAAGATGCAAGTAAGTCATACAAATACAAACAAAAACATGTTGGTACAATTATTATTTTAAGGGTACATTTTTTTTAAAAAGTTTAATAATATGTTTGTACCAACTTTTTTTGTTTAAAGTTTAAACAGAGACCCCTAAAGGAACTTGAGGCTGCACACATTCAGTCTACAGTGTAAATATGGAGCCTATATAGGTTTAGCCTTGAAATTAAGATCAGGACTGGGAAGTTAAAATCACTGATTTACAAGCCACTTTATTACTTTTTTTAAATTATTTATTTTCCAGCAAATGGGATCTAATCTTACCATATGAGCACAAGGCCAAAGTGAGAAAGGTGGTGATGGTGATGACACCAGTCCTGCTGGTACTTCAGGAGAAGTAGAGCATTTGGGAGAAGTTACAAAACCATTTCTACAGTAGAGCAACAACACATGAACACTACCAGACGCTAGCATAGACATAAGTGTATCTCGACTGTAATAACAGCTTTCTTGGCATTATAGCGTTTTTCTGTTAAGTGATTATGTTGTTTAATATTTCTGTCTGCTGCTGATTTGCTGTTATGTATCCCAGATTAAACATGAACATTTATGTATTCCAACCTTGGATTTACTGTAGGTTGGGGTTCATTAGTATTCCCTGATGATGTGCCACTGAGGCAGTTGATTTATTACATGACTTGACTGTGTAAAGCTCTAACTTAGACACTTATTGTTGTGTAAAATATTTATTATCTCAGTACTATTGCATTAACAGCAGTAAAGTTACTGTATATTACAACCTCAGAAGTTACAGTAGGTCTAATAGGTGGCCTTTTATTTGGAATTTGCTATAAGTGTGTGTATGCGCACGTTCACAAATGCCTTTTGCTTGTGCCCATAAATTTAGGTGTGGTTGTGAACATGTATGTGTGGGAACATGCATGCGTGGCAAGCCCAGGGTGGCCTGGTTACATGACCGACTCCTGGCCTGAAAAATCTCTCAGTCCGGCCCTGGCACTTCCCCTGTCAGCCAGGGTGTCTGATTGTCTCGGACGTAGATGGTTCTGGAGACCGTGACATCATCCATACACTTCCTCATGTAGGCCGTGATGGGTCTCTGCGTACTCCTGGAGGTCTTTGGAGTCGTCATAAGTGGCTGCATGTCTGAACATGCTCCAGTCAGTGGTGGAAAAACAGTCCTGAAGAGCCTCTAATGATGGATGTGGTCCAGTTTGTTGTCCTGCGAGCGTAGGTTGGCCAGGGTGATGTATGATTTTTAGAAGCTGAAGCCTCTTCCTTGTTGGCTGTTGGTAGAACACAACCTGGGATTACAAGTATAAACTAAACATCTGCAGGACACTTGATAGTCGCTTTAAATTTAGATTAAATTTAGATTATTTGATCATTGATGCATCTTCAGCATCACGCTCACAAACATAGTTTCGTTTGATTCGTCTACCTTGGAGAACGTAAAATAAAATAAAAACATTTGCTGTTGATCGTACTTAACGTTTTATTTTTTTTAGGTAGATTCGGCCCCTTTTCAGTCATTACATTACATATTAAGTTAAAACAAATCATTACATTGCATTTATACAGTCCCTTTTTAGGGACTGTATGAATGTAATTATATGTCATTCAGCGGCTTGTTCCAGTTGAAAGTTGAGTGTTTGCGCTTCCAGATTAGAGTGATTCATAATTGATGCAGGCGTTCAGCGTGTGAGGGGGGTTAACAAGTCCAGCTATTGTAGTGGGTGACATGTTCCCACATCACAATGAGCGCCCGGCTTACTTTGAACGAGCGCCACATCCACCATCCTGCTGTCCCAAAAACTCAGCAGAACAACGGCGTCTGAAAATAGTCGCTGAAAATCTGGATCTTCTGTTCTGGATCAATCTGGTTTAGGGAGAAGGATTTTTGTAAAAGAAGTCAGGCTCTTTTTTTATGATTAATGTGTTCATCTCAGTACTAATGAAAAACAAAAGGCTTGTCTTGTAAAATATTAACATCCTTGTCATTTTAAATCAAGAAGTCACAGATTGTTTTTGTTTTATTTTATTTTATTTTGTCTGTTGAAACTTTCTGAGTCGAGATGCAACCTTTAACGTGTTCTTTTCTGATTTTACAAGTGATCCAGCCTTTATGTGCTATGAGAGGCTCGACATAAAAAAAAAGAATTAAAAACAAAGATTATTTTCCAACAGCACATAATCGCTATGACGTCTCAGATTCTGCTTGTTTAAGATTTAATTGATAATTTTTGGGGTAAGATGTTTGTCCTGACGCCATCTTCACTTTGGACTTCTAACTGTCAAGTTGAGCAGCTCCTCCTCACTAATCTTGGGAAAACTTGAACATGAACTAGTCGAGATTTATTCTAGATTTTCTTTAACTCAAACATATTCAAATGTATTCAAATTTAGCTCGATTAGAACGCCTTAACAGCTGATTAGACTGTATGGCTGCAAACTTTGTGACTGATGAGATTACTTTCTTACTTGCTTGGAGTGAATAAACCCTTTTAATTATTTGTCCCCACTACTTTTTATTGTTTGCTAGTTAGAAAAAGAATGTAAAAGGAAAACTAACTTTGTCTGAATGCGAGGAATGCTCAGCGAGGAGAAACATTACGTTGATTTCCACCATTTTATTGAAAATGAGTGATGATTGTGATGATGCTTTTTACATTTGAAAGCTCCATCTTGGCTTCTCCAAAACACTTTTGATTGCAGAGCATAACTAAAATTCGAGCTAACCTTGACCTTTTTTCCCCATTAGAAATGCAGGTTGTTATTGGAGAATGTAGGCAGCTGCAGGTTTTCTACCTCAAATCTGGTTTTCTTGTATACTTAACAAAGAGATGTTGAGCGTGATTGGAATAATTTTGACCCAGTAATCCCAAACAGATGTAAAAATATGTTATTGGAAGAGACGTGGTGGTAATTTTTGATGAGATCATGAGTAGGATGATCATTTTCTTCCATTTTTATCAATGTCTGAATTTTAGACCCTACTGTTTGGCTCTTATAAAATCCAGTTTAGTTATTCGGCTCCTCGCCTAAAAACTTTTTAAGACACTTTAGAAGATTCATACCTTATTTAAAGAAGTTCAGGTCATGTTATCTTTAAATAAGAGATTGTCCAGTTTGGCTTGAAGTCCGTCACAAGACAACCGAGGGAAAAAAGATAAAACATATGACCCATTTTTGGCCTGTAGGAGAAAAAGCTGGAGTACCAGGAGACTACCCACATGTATGCAGGGAATAACAACATAAACTCCAATTAAACCCCAGGCTGGGATTTGAACCCAGAACCGTCTCACTTTTAGGCTATATTGCTTATAGGCTGTCAGACTCACAGGTATGATGATTTTTTTTTTTGGTTTGTTTATTATTTGCTTTTTAAAAACAAGATTTCACACTTGAGTTTGTGTTTTCAGTCTGAGGGCGATGATATAACTCAGCAGCTCGCAAACACTTGTGTTTTTATCACTCACTCGTATTCCAAAACGTCAAATGAACGCGTACGAGTGTGTGTTTGCCTTCGTATGTTTTTTTTTTCTTAAATCCGTCATCTATAGTCTGACCTCCTCCGTGTTATCTTTAGAAGTTATTTTAACGTTTATGAGTGGCGTGTGGCTCATCTGCCAGACTCTCTTTTGCATGTGCTGGGACACTTTATTAAAGGTCAGAAGGTCAAATGAGCCAGATGGGAAAACAACAAGAGTGCAGACGATCAGGAAACTTCTTGTGTCGGTGTACAGCTACTGTCTTCCCAGTGAATCTAGTAAGATGCTGCCTCGTGTTTTCAATAGTTTGAACATGAAATTCCAATTCAAAAAACACTTTATTAATCCCAAAGAGAAATTAAATGTTGTCATCAAAATGTCTTTGTTGTGGATGCTGATGGTGGTGGACAGGGATGGACTCCTGTAGCTGTCTTTGTTACTTGTATTATATGAAGATGCCTCTGATGTTTTAAAACACTTTGATCGATCTTTAGATTCTCCACCTTGTTAGCTAATAATCTCACAATCTTTTGCTCTGGATCATAGACGCCACCAATATATGTCCAAAGGAGCAAAGTTTCTGCCAGAAACTGTGAAAAGATTAGAATAAAAATCATAACAGAATTAATAGAGCTTCCTTAACATGCTGCAAGTCTGACCGGATTAATTGAATATAATATAATGGAATATAATCAGCATCTATAATCTAATATATTAACAGGAATAACAGATGGTTACCCTCCTAAACAACCTTTTTCTTCTTTTTTGTGTAACTTAAATTAATGTTAAAACACTGAGATGATAAATGGGATAGTTTTTATCTAATATGAACTGTATTAAAAAACATTGTTTGGCTCATATATTCTAGAAGGATCAGATTATCAACCTTTCCTCCGTGCAGCAAAGAGTCCAGATTACATAACGGAATAAAACCAATTTTATCAGAGAAATACGTTTCGTTTTATTTTAGTTCAGCCAACAATCTAGGTTTAATTCAGCTTAGTTGAGGCTGACCTTGAAACGTCACGGCCCAGTTTTCAGATTCATCCCCACTCCTTGGTATGTATGTCTGGTCGAATGGAAAACTTGTTATCTAGCAGATTTCCTCCCATCAGTGTAGAACGTTTGAGCCTAATTAGTGTCATTTTGACCCAGTAATCATAAACAAACATCGAAATGTGGTTTTGGAAGATGTTTAGCGTTAATTAATGTCATGAGATATTTTGTTCACTTAGCTTCCCCAATATTCATTTTTAGTAATGGCCTGGCCTCATTTGAAACTGTGTTGAAGGTTTGGTTGTTTATGCTCAATTTTTTAAAAATAAGTGGAAAAGTGTGAAAAACATGGGAATTGTTGTTTACAAATGTAGGAGAATAAACCTGATTCTCCCACATATAGTAATCAGCAAACATGACATAACATAGCAGCAAAGCTGAGCCACTTATTTAGTCCCGTTATGCTAACTTAGAGTCTTGGACCATTTAAGGTCATCTATAACGTCGTATGAGCTAAATATGAACATTGCTTAGTTCTGAAATCCAGAATATGTCTAAGAACAAAGCCAGTTGTTACTAACTTAAAGCTCCTGTAGTGTTAGCATGCTAACTCTAATCCTTTAGACTAGTGTTAGCATGCTAACTTTAACGCTTTAGAATAGTGTTAGCATGCTAACTCTAATCCTTTAGACCACTGTTAGCATGCTAACTTTAACGCTTTAGAATAGTGTTAGCATGCTAACTCTAATCCTTTAGAATAGTGTTAGCATGCTAACTTTAACGCCTTAGAATAGTGTTAGCATGATAACTCTAATCCTTTAGACTAGTGTTAGCATGCTAACTCTAATCCATTAGAATAGTGTTAGCATGCTAACTCTAATCCTTTAGACCAGTGTTAGCATGCTAACTTTAACGCTTTAGAATAGTGTTAGCATGCTAACTTTAATCCTTTAGACTATTGCTAGCATGCTAACTTTAACGCTTTAGAATAGTGTTAGCATGCTAACTCTAATCCTTTACAATAGTGTTAGCATGCTAACTCTTACTCTTCAGACTAATGAAGTTCAGTCCATTTGCTGTTATTAGTTTACGGGGCAGATCTCACAGATCCAATATGGCCGACGCGCTGACGTGCCGCCGCTGCTTGGACCAAAACGTGTTTGTTGTGGAGGGGCACGGGTTGATGACGTCTCTACGCGACGCACCGGAACATTCACTTTTGGCTAGGGGGGGTTAGTGTAAATCAAAAGTAAGAAAATAATCGATTATTTCACATTTCTAAGGAAAAAAAGAGGGAGCATAATTTACATAATTCTGCGAATTCTGTGATTAGATACTATTGATGAGGTAAATATGCGACTTTTTAAGAATTATGCGCACCCCCACAATATTGTGCAACCTTTACTAGATTTTGTGTGATTTTGTGTGATTTTGTGTGATTTTCTGCGATCGCAGAATCGCGTTTTTCTGGAGGGACTGGATATAATCCCGCCAACACAAGCAAACAAAAACCGACCAAATGGGTTGTAGTGACCAGAGTTAACCAAAAAAATTTCATTACATTCACAATTAGGCAATAAAGCAATAAAAGTACGTATGATTCATGCAGATATCGGTATCGATCAATAGTGAAGACGGAAATATCGTAATTGTATCGGAAGTGAAAAGGTTTTTATACTTATTTCAAGAGCGCCACATTGTTTCTCTTCTGGATGTTTTACTTCACCGACTGAACAATTTAGTGTTCATTCTGAAATATTTCAAACTGAGTTTTTATGAAGCAATGTGGGGTCACAGAAGCTCCTCCACAGGTTTGCCCTTGAAGCTTCCCGGCTCCCTGCTGTCCGTGCAGCGTGTTCAAGTCGCCCCTTTGCCAAACCCGCTCCGGATCAAGCTGTGTACTTTCATTGACTCACTTGTGATTCATGGTGATTTTTTTTTTTCTCCCACTACAATGCTCTTTTGAGTGGCGCTCGTCGAGTTGAGGCGAGAATCAAGCGAGGAGAAAAAGTGCTGTGGAGGCAAAGCCGTCTGAGGACGCGGGACGGTGATGAAGAGCGATGGTGACAGCCTGAATGCATTCATCCCTAACACGTTGGATGGACCAATAGGCTTCAGGTGTTGCATTGGTGTGTAAGAGACAGTTTGATGCTGAAGACTCTCCAGCCTTGTCTTAAAATAAACACCAGCCATGTATTCTTTTCACATTTTCATTGAAAACACAGAGTTGATCCTCTCTCATAATTTGTGTCAGACATCTTTCTGACATTCCGGATATAAAGATGTTTTTGGACTTGAACTGTTTGTTGGCTTCTGTTTGTTTTGCTGACCACAACTAGAAACCAGTAGGGTTACGGTCTTGACCTCAGGTTCACAGTCCCGGAGTTCGGTTCTTTCAGACATTTTTTCTTGTTTGTTTTGCGACACTGAGATTCGTTGCCTCAAACTCAAAGAACGTCAACCAAATAGTTCCTGGATAAATGAGAAAACAACTTCCGACCAGTCTTCTCCTGTATGCTTTTATTTCTTGAAGAGTTTCTGTCTGCCCTTAATGGTTTTCTGGAATACAAAATGCTTTTCTGCTGCCCTCCTTGTCAAAAGACCTAAACTCTTTGCCTACATGCTTATCACTGATGTTAAATAAAGCATTGTAGGATTAATTTAGTCCAAAGCGACTGACCAATAAAACATTGTCCTAATTCGCATTTTATTTTTACATTTATCTCAGCTAATTTGACTTTTTCGTCTTTTTTTTGGTCAAACTACAACATAAATGCATTTTTTTCACCACTCCTCCAGCCGTCCTGGATGATTTATAGGAAAGTATTTAATTGCAATACTGTAGTTGAAAATTGCCACAGCAATATTGATTACAATAAAACTTTACCAATTAAAAATGCTCCCACCTCTCTCCAAGGAATTCAGCCTCTGCGCTCCAAATCACATCCACCACAAATTAGGTATTAAAGGTTATTATTATATTTTTCAGACACATAATGCCAATTTATGCCACAATGAAGTAATAATTAATAGCTGTGTCGCAAAATTCCTTGATCAGATTAAATGTATTTGGATTAATTAATCAGAATTCATTGTTAACATGAGCGCAAAATGAAGGAATGTGATCGTTACGTGCGTTTTATTGAGACTGGAAATTAATCGGTCCCAGAACAAATTTTCCTTTTCCCTGTTTTGGATAAACAAGCAAACAGCAAACGAAGGTTCAATGAGTGTTCAGGCAGTGTTTATGGTGGCCTGGAAGTGTCACAGCAAACAAAAGCCAAAACGCCTTAAAACAGAAGCCACAACACTAAAAAAAACAAAAAAAAAAACACATAACAATTCAGTACAAAGGAAGTTAGCTGCAACTTTGAGCCGTGGCTGAAAGTTGCACGGAAGTAGATGTTTTACGAGATCTATCGCTGCTGCTAACTTCCGTTGTACTGAATTGTTTTGTGTCGTTTATTTGTAGCATATTTTGTAGTGTTGAGGCTTTTGTTCAAGGCTCTTGCTAATTTTATTTTGTAGTGTTTTAGCTTCTGTTTTGTATCTTTTTGGCTTTTGTTTGCTTTGACACTTCCGGGCCACCGTAGGTGTTGTGTTTAACATTCAAACTACAGGTTAGGTTTGGGATCTGATCTGTGGGCATCTGCCCACTAGAGGGAGCCAATGAGGTCTGTCATTAATTCAGATTATCGGTCATCATAAAAGGCCCCTGTCACTATTTCCTTACAGGTCAAATACGATCAGAATATTCCTATTGGGATGTTTTTTACTGCGATTGGTCATGTATATTGATTATTTTTACATTTGACTTTGCATCATAGTCGTGTCTGACACGTTAAAGTTGGACTCTGTCTCGTTAAGAACTTCCTATTACCTAGTCATAATAATAATAATGTAAACTTTATTGATCCCGTAGGAATTTGTTTTTGGTGTAAACCATACCGAGGCAGCCATTTTGCAGGCGCCAGGTAGGCAGTAGCGCAAAGGGTCTAAGGACCCACACTGGATGCTGTGGTGTATTTTTGCCCTGGGCTGGATTCAAACCCATGAGCTTTGGATTGGAAGTCTGGTGACGTCCCAATTGAGCTATCCAGCCGCTATTATCACACCATGGTAGCCGCTATCACAGCATGCCGGCCATAGATGTCTTACAACAGTTTTTAGGAACCCATTCTGTTTGTGATGTTATATTGTTTTGCTTTTGGAAAGTGTGGTACAGTTCCACCAGGCGTTCGGTAACTGCTGCTGCCGCTAGTCTGGTGGAGCTGTGGGCACTTCAAACACGCATGAATGAGTCAAAGCAACAACCCGGGCATATCTTTAGTGAGAAACTGACATTATACCATGATATAAAGCTAGAAAAAAATTATTTTGTGTGATAACCCTGTTTAAATGTGGCTACAATCCACTGACTTGGCCAGATTTATAACTAAAATACTTTACCTGAATTGAATACTAGACAAAAATATTATATCCCGACTCTCCTTGACTGCAATTGTTATGTCTCACACATAGATGAATCTTCGCACGTACAAAACTTGGTAGCTGTGTTTCTAAACCGTTTTAAACCACATGTGCAAAAACAGAAATTATAATGTGTTAATTATAACAATAACTGAATATAATCAAAATGATGTCTAGCTGTAAAAAATGCATTTTTCAAAAAACAAAATCGTATTCTTTTCACACTATCTATCTATCTATCTATCTATCTATCTATCTATCTATCTATCTATCTATCCATCTATCTATCCATCTATCTATCCATCTATCCATCTATCTATCTATCTGGTGCTGTAATGATCAGTTCTTTACTGTGTGTGTGGGTGTTTTGCTTGTACGCTTGTAAACAACGGTGCTGTGATGCAAGAAAACATGTCAGACTTGTTCTGACAATAAAGAAGAATATCATACAGTGTTTGTAAGCCACCTAAAGTTTCTCCCTCTCTTAAAAAAAAGGGGTCCATCTTCTCACAAAGTTTCAGAATGTGTGTTTATGCTTTCTATTTTTGCTTTATGTCATTTCTTGTCACAAGCAGGAATTTTAAAGTTGAATTCCAACTTGGAAAGACGTACGATGCTTTGTTTTCAACAAAATGCCAACGTCAGGCGAGCACACAGTAAATAACGTTTATTGTCAATGTCAAATTGATTTATTTATCACTTTAAAACAGGTATAAAACTGCATCGAAGTGCTGTACAAGAACAACAACAATACAAATTGATAAAACAGAGTATCAAACTACTACTTCAGCTAAAAGCCAAAGAATAAAAATTTGTTTTGAGAAGCGATTTAATATGATCCAGGCTGTGGGCAGATCTAATTTAGAAAGGTAGATTATTCCATAGAATAGGAGCAACAGCAGAGAAAGACCGATTCCCTTTCCTCTTAAATCGGGTCCGAGAAACTGTCAGTAATAGCTGAATGTTTTATCGTAGGGTTCTGGACACAGACTGACATTTTAGCAGGTCCCGAAGATAAGGGGGAGCTAACCCATTTAAAACTTTATAAGTTAATAAAAGACTGTTAAAATCTGTTCGATGTTTATTAGCATTTCCGATGATTTGTATATAAACCATTCACATATATAACTCCATCTGTGCTTTATAAAATGTTAAATGACGTTAAATGAATGGGGAAAATAAAATGCTAAAATGCTAAATCATAAGCTTTGTGAGATGGTAACCAAAATTTGACATCCTTGTAACTCCATCTTTAATATTTGCTTAATATAAAAAGAAATATGTTTTCATTTAATTGATTTTCCCTGACCTTAACAGACTCCCAGCCCTGAAAAGCCTTTTTTTGTGTGTTTTCTGCAGGGGGAGCTTCTGAGTCCCTGTCGGTGTGACGGCTCTGTGCGCTGCACTCATCAGCCTTGTCTCATCCGATGGATAAGTGAGCGAGGCTCCTGGAGCTGTGAGCTCTGCTACTTCAAGTACCAGGTCCTGGCAATCAGCACCAAGAACCCGCTGCAGGTAACGCCCAACATATACCAGCTAAGAATGAATCTCATTTTTAAAATGTTGGTTCAATGGAGAGAGAAAAAACCTCTCTGGTAAAAGTTAAACGCCAGCATGACGACTTGAAAAGAGCTGCAACCTTTCACAATAAAACTCTGCTGGAGCAAATCTACAGTGATGCAACTTGTCAATTTGATTCTTGTAATATGCATGATTATGGTTTACAGTTAAAGAAACGCAACAAAATGATTACCTAAAGTATGGTGTCTCTGAAAGGTAGAATACTGTGAAAACAGACGTCCAGAAGCGGGAAAACCACGAAAGTACATTAATTTAAAAATCTGGTTGGTCACAGAGCTCTGTATCCAGGCATATTAACAGAAAATTTGGTGGAAGGAAAAGCTTCGGCAGGGAGAACCAGCAAGATCAATTAAATTTTTTCGAATTTCTCTGAAAAAAATCCAGCATCAGTAAAATCAGGCGAACTTACATAATTCTGCGATTTCTGAGATGCTAATCGTGCGGCGAATATTTAAGAATTATGTGCACCCAATCGTATTGTGAGCCCTTTCCTTGATTTTGTGTGATTTTCTGCCATCGCAGAATCGCTCTTTCCCGTAGGGACAGACTGCGCACTCCACAAAGTCCTTTGCAAATCAGCAGTTCAAACCATCATAAACTCTTTTAATGCTTTTAAATCCTTCCGCACATCTTCTGCTAACCTTAACCTGCACGTTTAACTCTATGTTAGGTGCTCTTACTATCTGAAATCACCTCTCACAAGCCTCACGAATACCTTACAAGCTTAACTATTAAAAAAAACACAATAAAACATCTCCTTGTCTATACTGGTGCCAAATGACATGACACTCAGACCATTCCTTGCAAGTGCTTTAGTATATTTGTAAAATTTTAGATGACAAACATGTTCCTTTCTTATTCATGTGCTTACTGGACAGATGTGTACCTTCTCTTGAGTAAGTGACCTGATTCTTCCCATTCCCGCACTTTTCCTCCCCTTTCTTTCTCAGTGGCAGGCCATCTCCCTGACGGTGATCGAGAAAGTGCAGATTGCAGCCATAATCCTGGGTTCTTTGTTCCTAATCGCCAGCATTTCCTGGCTCATCTGGTCCTCGCTCAGCCCCTCCGCCAAGTGGCAACGCCAGGATCTGCTCTTCCAGATCTGCTACGGGATGTACGGCTTCATGGATATCGTCTGCATAGGTAACGGAAGGCAGGACGCAAGCCTGACACTGAGCCGTGAGAACAATCCCGCGGTGTCTTAAATAGCTCCTAATGCGGAAACCTATGGGTTAAGAGGGGTGACTGAGCCGAGAGGACTAGCATAGAAAACTAGAGGCACAACAGAAATGTTAATCAGCAGAGGTGGCATTATGCATGGACAAACTAGTGTGAGAAAGCAAACATGTTCTCAATTTACATTCCTCCGACTGTGCAAAATTACGCAAGTGAGTTGGCAGATGGTGCAAGGGAGGAGACAACAAGCTCGCTAAGAGCCAAACAAATACTGATGATGTTGCAGAGTACAAGAGACTGCTTTTAAGGTGCGATTGGGTCAACTGTTGCGTTATTATGAGCTGCCTGAGTCAGACAACGCTGAGAACAGATGGCGCGAGATATCTGCGCCGTGATTTCTGCCAACTGTCTACTCTCATCCGCAGACGAGCTCTCGAGATGCCGAGCGTCTGATGCAGGGCGGCAAGAATCCGTCAGCCCAAAACGCCTTGCCCCTAACTCTGCTCGTGCTTTTCTCTCCCACCCAGGCCTCATCATCCACGAGGGATCGTCGGTGTTTCGAATATTCAAACGATGGCAGGCCGTCAATCAGCAGTGGAAGGTACTGAACTATGAGAAATCGAAAGACTTGGGCGACCCGTTGAGCTCCAGCAGCAAGACCGGCGCCCGCGGCTCTCGCGGAAACCCTCACGGCCTGGCGAGCGGCAGCGCCGGGCGGCGGAGCAGGAGGCTAAGAACTATTCTGAACCACCACTGCGGGTACACCATCCTGCACATCCTGAGCCAACTCAGGCCCAACAACCCGCGGATCAGCGCCGCCGCCAACCGGGAGGTGGTGATGAGAGTCACCACCGTATGAGACAGACGGACAGAACTGCAGCTTCCCCTGACGGGAAACAATGGAAGGACTTAAAGACCCAGTATGAAAAAAACTAGGGACTCTTGTAGGCAGCAGGAGCCGCATGCAGGGGCCGCACAGCGGCTGGAGCATCAATAGACTGAAAACACAGGAGGGTTTCTCCTCTTGTTGGGTACAACAAAAGGAAGGCGGATGCTTCTTGTCAATGATTAAATAACTGATGAAAACAGGGACGAACAAGCACTAAAATACATCAAACATCAAATCTATGATGGTGGCGTCGGTAGTGGGATGTTAAACAGGCTGTACAACCTGAAACAAAACAAGAAAATGTTTTTCTTCTGACTCAATTTCAGGGTGCACAGGAACTTTTTTTTTTATCCTCCTGGTTTGTTTTTTATCTCTTAGTTTTTCTTACTCACTTTGATTTTGTACCGATGTTTGAGTTTAGAAGAAACCACGGAACGGTAACTTCGTACACGCCAAACATTTTCAGACTACTAGTATGTAAAGAGCTTAAAATTTCTACAAGCCCACCGATGCTGGTTAACAGACCGAAAGCTGAGAATAATTGTTTTTTAAATCCATGAGGGCAAAAAACAACTTTCAAAACATAAAACAAAAAAAAAATTAATCATTATTACAAAAAATGTTTTAAAAAAGTGGGAAAAAAATAAGTTATACTTAAACTTTCTGCAATAAAAAATACATATGTACATTTTCACAGGGAACTTTTGCATGGGTATATAATTTTATTCCTCATCACATAACATAAGCACATGACAAATTTGCTCTACTTCTAATGGTGCTTGCCAAAAATAAACACGTTTCCATCGCACCAACTTTTTGTCAGAAGGACAATTAGCGGTGTGCTACAGCTGTTGAACTACAGGTTGTTGCTGCTGTGTGCAGATTCAGATTTGATAATAAATTAAGTATTGGATTAAAAATTGAGGGCAGATGATCTCTAACCTCTGAGTCTGTCGGTGTCTTCTTTCAGGTTAAAGTCGTGCAATGCTTGGTGAAATGTGTTATGGTTAAAGAGTTGTGAGGAGTTGCAGCACAATGGATCCACAATTGATGTTTGCAGGTTTTTACTAAAATATCTATCAAGAAAGGCAGTTTGAGGAGCTGATGCACCTTTGTGCAATAATACTTGCAAGGCAGCAAATCCATTGCTTTTCCTTGCCGATAATTGGCTGTACTGCCAAGAGCAAAGATAGAGAATACCATGGATTTTGGGTTCTGGAGTACTACTAAATACTATTCCACGGTGTTTTGATGGGTATTAAGGTATATTACATTCCCTCCAGAAAAACGTGATTCTGCGATCGCAGAAAATCCCACAAAAACAAGGAAATGGCGCACAATAGGGCGTTGGTGCGCATATTTCTTAAAAAGCCGCATATTCAATGCATAAATAGCATCTACTGTAAGTGCAGAATTATGTGAAGTTGCCTGATTTTACTGATTCCATATTTTTTCTCAGAAATTTTAAATAATTGGTTATTTTCTTACTGACTGACACTAACGTCATCGCCCAACATAACAAACACATGTTTTGGTTGCAGCACCACGTCGGCCATATTGGATGTGGCAGATCAGCCCCGTAAACTAATGAAAGCAAATGGACTGAAGTTGATCCAGCGTCTTACTACAAGGAGCTTTAAGTTAGTTACAACTGGCTTTGTTCTTAGACATATTCTGGATTTCAGAACTAAGCAAGGTTCATATTTTGTACTTTTCAGGAGACGTCATCAGATTAGTCTTTTTTTAAATCCAATTTTATGAACCTCCAGTTAGCCCACTTTATACTTTCTGCAGGCAGGTAAATGTAGCATATCTGTCTATTATCTGCCGAGCCTAAAGAGCCTCACCTCACACTTTATCAGGTACACCTGTTCAACTGCTTGTTAACGCAAATAACTAATCAGCCAATCAAATGGCAGCAACTCAATGCATCTAGGCATGCAGACATGGTTAAGACGATCTGTTGCAGATCACACCGAGCATCAGAAGGGGGAAGAAATGTGATTTAAGTGACTTTGATGGTTGTTGGTCTGAGTATTTCAGAAACTGCTAATTTACTGACATTTTCACGCACAACCATTTCCAGGGTTTGAAGAGGATGGTCCTTAAAAGAGAAATAACCAGTGAGTTGTTGTTAATGCCAGATGTCAGAGAAGAATGGCCGGACTGGTTCGAGCTGTAACTTGACCACTCATTACAACCAATGTATGCAGAAGAGCATCTCTGAACACACAACACGTCAAACCTTCAGGCTGATGGACTAGAGAAGCAGAAGACCACACCGGGTGCCACTCCTGTCGGCTAAGAACCAGAAACTGAGGCTACAATTCGCACAGGCTCACCCAAATGGGACAATAGAAGAATGGAAAAACAGTGCCTGGTCTGATGAGTATCAATTTCTACAGCAAAATTTGGATGTTAGGGTGGAAATTTGCCATCATCAACATGAAAGCATGGAACCATCCTGCCTTGTATTAACGGTTCATGCTGGTGGTGTAATGGTGTGGGAGATAACGTGCCATGTCATAAAGCTCAAATCATCTCAGACTGGTTTCTTGAACATGACAATGAGTTCACTTTACTTATATGGCCTCCACAGTCAACAGATCTTAATCCAATAGAGCACCGTTGGGATGTGGGGGAATGGGAGATTGGCATCATAGATGTGGAGCCGACAAATCTGCAGCAACTGCATGATGCCATCATGTCAATATCGAAACAAACTCTCTGAGGAATGTTTCTAGTACCTTGTTGAATCAATGCCACGAAGGATCAAGGCGGTTCTGAAGGCAAATGGGGGTCCAACCCGGTACTACCAAGGCATACCTAATAAAGGGGCCAGTGAGTGTATAGTTTATTTTAAATGACTCTTCAGCAATGATGCCTCATCAGATTGTATAATTTTTGATGTGTTGTCGGGTTTTAGAATCATTATTCTGGGGTGACTCACCGACTAAAAAGCCCCCAGATGGTTTAATCCAATTTGTTTGTAATTAGTTCAACATGCAGACTAATGTTGGCCGTTTAAATAATATGAATATCAAGAAGGTGACCTACATGTAATGGCAGAAAAGCAGCAACCGGAGCATTCAGTCAGAGCAGTGAGTGAATTTCACCAGACACAGAGGATGCCTTATAGATGCATCTGGGAATTGATAACATTTGAAGTTTCCATGATGCCAAAACATGGGAGGACACTCACTCCCCTCTTGTCATTTAATGCCATGTTGTAAAGACTCTGGCCCACACACAACACAATTCACTGTGCAACCTTCCTTACTATGTTTACTGATGCATCTGAGTCATCTTTTGTGTCTGGGGAACAGCTATAACCAACTGTTCTAACTGAAGCTTTGGTGCTTAACAAGCAGCTCAATCCACCGGCTCCCACACAGATGATACCAGCACTGCCCTCTGCTGGCCATTCTAGACATCGCAGATCTTTGAACACCCTAGATGTTGACCAAATTATGCACAATTCGGACTCTTCTTACTTGCTGGTACTTACCTGCTTTTGTCAGTGAACCTATTTTGTTTTTTCATGTAAACATACACTCACCGGCAAACTCAACGTACCGCCTTTTCCTTCAAAATGGCCTTTATTCAACAACGTGTCGAACAGGTTCCTCAGTTTCTAGGCTATATATATTAACAGGACAGTTATCTAATTTTTTGGCTGCCCTCGCATTACAGTAATTTCAAGTCAAACACATGCGAAATGTGCTGTTTTGAATTGAGATCTGGTGACAGTGGATTACAGGGACCTTATTGTCATGTTCAAGAAAGGAGATTAAGATAATCTGGGTTTTCTGACATGGTGCTTTGACCTGCTGTACGTCCCCATCAGAAGACGGGTCTGATGTTGTAATAAAAGGATGGACATGTCTACTAACAATACAGGTACGTAGTGTTCTGAAGTGCATCAAGATGATATCCCACAGTATGACACCGCCACTACAAACCTGAACCATTGGTACAAGGAATAAAGGTTGAGGGGTTTCTGTAGTCTAGACTAGATTTTGACTACCATCCTTGGGTCACAGCAGAAACTAAGGGTACATTCACAAAGCTGGTCTTAAAGCTCTGTTTTTTTTGCCCGAATCCGGCTTTTTTTTTTTCTTTGCATTGTCCTTCATATTAATAAACCATTAAAACTTCTGTATGAACGGTTTGGGACTCCAACGATAGCAAAATAGACAAAAGAAACAATGGATGCCACCATCAGTGGATGGATTTTAAAGTTGTTAAATAATGGGAGCTGATCATATTGTCACAAGATCAGAGCAAGATGAAGGAAGCTAAGGAATAAAATCAAGCAAATCTCAGCAATGCACTGATGACGTGAAATTCACAAAATGCCTTAAGACTCTGTCCGAATATGTGTCCAATTTAGTACCACAAATGAAAGTGGCACAATTTGGATCCGAATTTGTCCATTCCCTCTAACATTAAAAAGTTGGATATTCACATTTGCCTAATATGCGAATTTAGCCTTTGACTCAACGGATCCGAAAGGTTTTTCCAACCTGTTGTTGCCTCATTTTGGGGGATCTGTTTTAGCTCCAGCCTCAGATTCTGTTGTTTCAGCTGTTGGAATCGATCTGCACCGTGTTTCATAGAAAACAGTCCAACAAAAGAGGAAATATCTTGTGAGCAGCAGTCGGATATGCAAAAAACCATCTCTGGTTGAATAAAAACCAATTTGATACACTGTCTGGTCCGATGACTCTCAGGTTCAGCTACAACATTCAGATTGGTTCTTCCTGAAGCATTGACGCCTCCATGTCTCCAAGCTCAAAATTAAAATGGTTTCTCATTGTCCTAATCAGACACCAGATCTCAGTACCACACAACTGGTGTTAGATTGAACAGGAAATTCCCTTCATTATTGCTCAATTTACTAAATTTTCACTAACTGTCCTTTGTTCCTGTGTCAATGTATGTCACTATCAAGGTTACCTTGTAAAGACTCCAATAAGCAATATTTGGTGTAGATTTGTATTGGAAAAAAAATACCCATGAGCCCAAGAACTCAAGACCTTCCGACTCAGAAGATCTTTATTTCTTGAGTCGTGTATGTTTAACAGGTCCTTCTATTCATCCTAGTTGTACTTTGATGGAGCGGTGAACTGTCCAAGGCATTGTCACAAAAAACAATGAACAACCTGCATTTTGACCAGATACAAGACGAGATTTAAATTCCATATATCTCTTTTACACTAATGACTCCCTTTTTACAAAAAAAACAAAAAACAGAATATAAGTCAGGAATTAGAGTGGAAAAGCGAGAATTTCAGAGATGTATGGAGGACACCAGGCATGTGTCGGCCATTCAAGTAACTACTGAATTATTTGAACGAAAGCTTTGGCCACCGAATGATGCAACTGAAGCTGTCAGCTCGAATCTCAGAAGTCACTCCGGAAGCCTCTGGTTTGGGTTTGAATGTAAAAAATCTGAGGGATTTAGCCTAAGGTTTCTGGATCTGAAGACCACGTTCCAGCTTTTGAAAAACTTCATGTTATTGCTCCACTCTCCCGCGGGTCATGTCTGCTGTTTCAGAGGTTAAACCAGGTCAGGGTTACAACAGAGCAAGAGATTAAAGGATGGAGAAATAAGAGGTCCGTTGTGTTAATCAGAAGCCAGAATATTTAGTTTCAAAACTTTGAAAGCACTGTATTGAAAGCACAATGCCTGCTTACATCCACGGAATCATGTTGAATATGTCGCCGCCTAGCGGTTGTTTCGACAAACCTTTCTGCTGCCAGAAATGCATCCTAAATTCACACAAATACGGGATTACAAGACAATAATAAATCAACAAAACCTTCTTACCAGCATAGTTATAAAATAGAAAAGGATTTAGTGTTGATACAGCTTTTATATTTTCATCTTGGGACTTTTTGCTGTGAAGTGAAGCATCAAAAACACCCCTAGAATATGACTGCTCCTCTAAAACAAATCTAAAACAGTTTATTAATCCCAGAGGTAAATTACTGTTGCAGTAATTTAAACTAACCAAGTTTCTTCAAACAAACACTCTGTTATTGTATAGCTAACAGTCTGATGAAGATGATGCTCAGTGCTGTCCGTAAAGTTCTTCGTTTTATAAAGAATCATTGTTTGCACATCAATTTTTCAAGGTCTCACAACATCCAACTTGTTAGCTAGCGATCAGAAGAGAAGACGTGAGCTACCTCCCTCTCTTTTTGTCTTCTTTCTTCTACTCTGGATCCACATGGCCTCCCTGAACAGCCGTCCAAAACAAGCAACATTTCCACCGGAAACGGAGGAATTTCAGTTTTTTAATAATGGAAAACAAAAAGTAAATTGAAGTGTTACAGCTGTAACATGATGCTATCTTGAACAGTAACTTTTATTTTTATTTTTTAACTCAAACACTAAGAAGCACAAATCATTTACTTTACTCAGAGACGTCCAGAGTCAGCAGGACTGAATTTAGTTACCCGTATTCAGCCTCATTTAAAACATCCTTTATTAGTTCCTTGCTGGAGAAATGCATCCCCAAGCATAACGCTGCCACCGCCATGGTCGTCACGGCAGTGCCTCTGTTCCATTCTACAGCAATCAAATGAAGTCCTGCAGAATGATGCTGCCACCGCCCCGTCCAACTGAGGGAAGAATGTATTGAAGGCAATCTCCAGCGTCAGTTCTGGGAATTTTGGTCTGGTCTGAGCATTTCTTTCTCTGCTAGATGGTGAGAGAAAGTTTAATAGGTGTGAATACCAAGGGAGCACCGATTGCAGCTTTCTGGCCGATCGCCGATCTGTTAAAAGCTTGACCTGCCCATTATGATTTTGGCTGACATTCCAAAGGCGCTATGTTGGCAAAGATGTGGTGAATATTGTGAAACAGGCAGAGGTTGACCTGCAGGGAGGCCTGCCAGTGGGTTCTGTCCCACAGCAAAGCCAAACAGGACAGTTGCTGATTCTCAAACCCTTTAAGAGGAAGATTAGATCGCTGGAAAACATCGGTTTCACCTGTGAGTATTAGGAGATTTGTGTAGTCAGCACTTTGTCAAACAATTAAAACTGTTTTGGATCCTGAAAATTCAACAAAAACATCAATAATCTGGTGTTTATCCATCTAATCTAAGGCTTTCTGTACTCTGTGGCAGATGAGGCTCATTAAATGCTTCATTATGAAATCATTTTTAGTAATAAAGCAGACGTCAGTGATCTGTGAGGCTGATCCAGGACCAGCCAGGTTTGGCCCTCCTGCTACCTGTGTCCCCGGACTGGTTCCTCCTCCTTCACCTGTCAGGTGAGTTGCGCACCGGTCGCTCCCACCTGGAGGCGTGGAAACGCGGAACCCTTCAGCAGAAGCAGTTCCGCGGCTCGGTTCTACTCATGGCTCGGTTCTAACCAGCTCCCGGACCTCACCATGTTTTCCTTCCTTCGCTCAGGTGAGTTTGCTTCACGGGAGGATCCCCGCCGCGACTCTCTCGCCGTCTTTGGGTTATTTTTAGACATTTATAGCAGGAACGGCCAGCGTGACGAAGTCCATGTGGATTTCCTGTGATTATGTCTTGAAACTTTCTCCTGCTTTGCTGCTCAGGGCAGAAAAAGTGTTTTTATGTCCCTTTAAACTGGATTCAGCAAAACGAGCTCATATTAATAACCCAGTTAATATCACTGAACTGAACAGGTTTTATTGCAGAAAATGCGCTGCTGCTATATTTATATTCACATTAGGTTCCTATTTAACTCCAAACTGGCATTTTAAGACCTGTATTATGAACTGAGATAAAGTTTATATGTCAAATTATGTTCTTTTCCTCGGGTTTTGTCTTCTCTGGGGTTTTATGTGACTTAAAGGGTGAAATATAAGCCCTTTTTCTTTTTTTGTGTACCAAAAAATGTACATTTCTTTTTCTTTTTCTGTTATAAATACATTTTAAAAGATTAGTTTGGTGATCATCACCATCATGCTCACCAACAAGCTGAAAATATCTTAGAATAGTCTAAATTTAACCCATAAAAAATTGAGGTCAATATATCGGTATTGGCTGTTGTTGATCATTTCTAAACACATCTGTGTCGGTGCGATATGTTAAACCTGCCTGACTCTATTGTATTAGATAAAAAATCTGAACAAGATCAAGATTGGTCAGTAAGACAAAAGCAAACCTAAAAAACCCAGAATCCAGACAGGAATCATAATATCTACCACTGTGGAATATGGTGCAGAGCATTTAGATGGGATTGCAGTGAATCGCCGTGAGAGTCGTCGTCCATAAATGCAGAAACCAAAAAAACAAAAGTACCTGGGCCACAACAAAATCTCCAAGATGCATCAAAAACTCAACAACCTTAAACAGTGAGATAAACACTTGGCGAGAACGAGAGAGTTCCCAGCAAACAAACACTCAACCAACCAACTTTATCATCCCAGGGACTGAAACAAAATAAGAGAAAATAAACAGTAAAATGAAAATATCCTGTTGTTTGATGAGCTCTGGTTCATCAACAACGACCAGAATATTAACAGGCTGTACCGTAAGGATCGCTGAGGAGGATTTGCAAAATGTTGAATCATGAAGACTGATGAGCTCTGATGACCAGGGTTAAAAAGAACCCTGCTTCGGTTGATGGAAACATCCAACATTTGGGACCCCAAGCTCAAACACCCTCTGAGGAGAAATCAGCAAATGACGGTTAATTTCCAACTGTGACGCGGTGGCATAACCTCAACCTGCCGGTCCAGGCTCAGAAACGGTTCGGTTTGGTTGTGTAACAGCATTTCTGCAAATTCATATAGGTCCCAATGGCAGTAATCGCAAACACTGTACTTGCCCTGGCTGTAAAATGTCATTTTTTTCTGCTGTTTTTCTGTAAAAAAAATTAACTGCCAGAAAATCCATACACCGTAAAAGGGTAAGGGTTATAAAAGTGTCTCACTGTGTGTTACACCAGTGGACAAAAAGCTGTAAATGTGGACCGATTCTGTTAAAAAAGTCACAAGTGTGAACCAATGTGCACATGTAATTTTCTTGAAATGAAACCTGACTGTTCTTCATTTTAGCCTTAGCTGTGTCTCTAAAATGTCCACTTCCTTCAGACTTACCTAGCTGTTCATAAACAGATCACTTTGAGTAATTTCAAACCTTTTAAAATATTCTCCAAACATTATCAGATGTACTCGGCGCTCAGAGAAGTTACTGAGGGCCGAAATGATCCGTTCTTTGTGTGGTTCATCTTCTCAGTGGGGCTTTGTGAGCGGATTTGAGATCTCGTTCGTCCAGTTCACGCTAAAGCTTTTGTCATTTAAATAAATACTGAAGTTTCATTTAAATTCTTTAAATAGTTTCTTAAGAAGACAGAAGGTCCCTGTCTGCAGTGCTTATTGAGACCTTGCTTCTCAGGTTTGTACCTGTTTCAACAATGGACCAGATCTTTACACTCACCAAGATGCTCTCGAGTTAAGTAGACTTTGACCTTTTGTTTCAATTTTTTAATCTAAAGATGTCTAGTCCCCCAAATCCTCACGTGAGAGGTTCCTTAGGAGCTTCATGTACCTTCCTCACCTCTCAGGGATTTCTTGTCCTTTTGAAACAAAAACAAGACGGCGTCCACATTCTTAGCTCAAATTAGAGCCTGTTAAT
>JAVLVB010001109.1:2247439-2270518 GCA_032876305.1 Orestias chungarensis
ACTGATAGATTCGGATTTTAACACGCTATGCGCTGGTGCTCATGGGAAATGGAGTCTGCCTTCAGGCAAAAACTCTACCGGTCACGGATGTAATTTTGGAGGGGACACAGGGGACATGTCCCCTGCACTTTTTCAAATGTCCAATTTGGTTCCCTGCACTTTTTACTGTCCAAAAACAATGTTCCGCTACACTACACCAAAATTGTCAGTACTAGGACCAAGCGGAAAACAACCGCTCAAGCTGAAGCCTGCTTCTCTGATTTTACACCGCCCACCAGCACTTGATTGGCTCTCTGTTGTTTGGATCTCTTGTGTGATTGGCTGTCTCCACCGTCACTCCTTGTAAGCTAAGGTTACAATCATGTGACGCGCTGCTGAATTTGGTCTGTGATTGGAAGGTCCTAGTGCTGGAGTCCTAAGCGCTATCGTAATTATAACTATTTTTTCTGCTTCTTGGTAGTTGTTGGGTTTTTGAGAAATCTTAAATGGTCCAGGAGTTATGGTTTTAGGGAGCACGCAGTTTGGTCATTGGATGGAATCTGCTTCTGTAAGTTGGACATTTGTTTGTATGTATGATTGGGTCGGGTAAGCCAGAAGGGTTGTAATATCAGATGTATTCATTTATGCTAATCTTTGAAGTGGTGTTCATGTACCTGAGTGTATGTGTTTGTGTGTGTTTGGTAATTAGGCAGGCAGCCAGGATGTCTAAAAAAGGAAACTGGACATACGTTACATTACAGAAATGTACAACACTCAAGAATCAAGAAGAATCAAGAATCCGTTTATTTATAAAGCGCCAATTTACAACAGATGTCGTCTCAAGGCACTTCACAGAAAATCAATTAAAATCAAAGATGCATCATAAACAAATCAATTTGAAAAAGTTTCCAATCTTAGGAACCCCAGCAGGTTCATGGAGTCATTGACTCGCAGCATTCACTCCTCTGGAATCAGCAGACCTAACAATGGCTTGTGTTGTCGTTGACTTTACAGCAATCTCTCATACTGAGCATGCATGTAGCGACAGTGGAGAGGAAAAACTCCCCTTTAACAGGAAGAAACCTCCAGCAGAATGCTGGAGGTTTCACAGCTTGTAAAGTATATTAGATTTATTGAAAGTGCTGATAAATGAAAAAAGTATCATATATAACAATATATCTCATTTTGGGAGAAAACTCTCCTGCTGTTGAGCGGCTGGGGCGACAGAAAGATCAGCAGCAGCCAGTGAGTGTCATCTGATGTGTCTTGCTGTTCATGTTCATTTACATACAAAGAAATAAAATAAAAATTAAATAATAATAATAGTACTCAGTTGCTATATGCACAGTTAAATAAGGCTGTTCTCAGCCTGGATTTAAACAACGGCAGAGTTGAAACCAGTCTCACCTCTTCAGGAAGACTGTTCCAGATTTTAGGAACAGAGACTTGAGCACTGGACTAATGTAGTCATATTTCCTGGTTTTGGTCAGAACTCATGCAGCAGCATTCTGGATGTTCTGAAGCTGTCTTAAGGCTCGTTTAGAAAGCCCAGTGAGCAGGCCGTTACAGTAGTCTAACCTGCTAGAGATAAAAGCATGGATAAGTTTTTCTAGGTCTGGAAACTTCAATAATTAGCTCAAATGGAAAGGACAAAGAAAAATTGTAATAAAAAGTCAAACTAAGAAGAAAAAACTCTTGCGGAAAGAAAAAAGTGAGAAAAACAACAAATGACTAAGAAGTTAAGGTGATTTGAACCTATTGAAAAGATTAGATAAAAATGTAAAAGATAAAAAATGTGTTTTACACCTGAACTGATATGTGCAGAAAGCAAGCAGGATGCCCGGTACCTTAAATCCAGCTTTAGCTCTGGACTGCAGGTCAGACTCGATGTTTCCTGGGTCAAGGTAGGCGATACTCATCAGAAACCCGAGGCCGGTGATGGCCCAGAGTTTACGCAGACTTAACCAACTCTGTAGGAGGCAGAGGACTAATCCTCTGATTCTGGCAATGTTTTTAAGATGGTAAAAGGCTGCTGATGTTACTGATTTAATGTGGCTGTTGAAGTTCAGGTCAGAATCCAGTATTGCCCCAAGATTTTTTACCTGATGTTGAAGTTCCAGAGAGAGCATCAGAAGGTAACTGGTGACACTTTCTCTTTGTTTCTGTGGGACACAGACAAACATTTCAGTTTTGTCTGAGTTTAACTGGAGGAAGTTGTTCTGCATCCACAGACTCATCTGTTCAATACAGTAACACAATAAATCAACAGGCCCATGTTCTCCTGCTGTCAGCGACACGTAGATCTGAGTGTCATCAGCATAGTTGTGGGACAAATCATGGCTGCGTATTAGCTTGCCCAATGGAAGCATGTACAGATTGAATAAAAGGGGTCACAGGATCGACCCCTGGGGAACCCCACAGGTCACACCCATTAGGTCGGAGACACAGTTCCCAATTTGAACAAAGTAACACCTGTCCTCAAGGCAGAACTTGAACCAGTCGTTTAACCTCAGTAAGAAAATCACATGGTCAACTGTATCAAAGGCGGCGGTCAGGTCCAGCAGAACTAGGACAGAGACTTTGCCTGCATCGGATGTCGTTTGTCACCTTGATCAGAGCTGTCTCAGTGCTGTGGTGGGGCCTAAAGCCTGACTGGAAAGCATCAAACACATTGTTACACAGGAGAAAGTCACTCAACTGTTGGTATACAACTTTTTCCAGGAATTTTCCTAAGAATGGCAGGTTTGATATGGGCAGGTAGTTGTTCAGTACTGTGGCATCCAGACGGCTCTTCTTTAGAAGAGGCTTAATGACAGCTGTTTCAAGGCCTTTGGGAATATTCCAGTCTGAAGTGAGATGTTGACTAAATAACCGAGTTGTGGCAGCGTACCCCCCACCTATGAAATCAAAATTTCGTCCGTGCTACCGCTTTTGTCCACACTGGGCCACCAAAATCCCCTAAAACTGAAACTTCTTTAGTGTTGCTTTAATCAAAGCATTGCGATTAATCCAATTTAATATCAAATTAAAACCCCTCAGAGAACCTTAGATCTCCTGCTATTGTGGTTTGGTTCAAAATGTTCTGATGCACAGAAGAAGGTTACTCTAAAACACGCTCAGATAAACTTTATTAGTTGACCTCCATGGAAACCGCTGAGACCTTGCTCCATTCAAAGACGAAGAAGTGAAGAGACAATGACAGATCGCTAAAAAAGTCACATGCAGATTATCTGCCTCCTTCTGCAAAACGAGAAGACAAGATAAAAACTACGACAAGCTGCTTGCTTCTTACCCCTCTCGCATACCAAAAAAAAAATCAGCTGTTGATTCGTTGGGCGGCTTTTCCAGTTCTTGGCGATCGATGGTCTAATTTCATTTCTCACTACGGATCAAATGTGAGGGACAACTTAGCAAAATCCACATGGAGTAACAGCTAAAAGGAAGAAAAAAAACATGCGCTCTGCTACGTTTCTCATTTTGATGTCATTTGGTTTCTAGTTTTGTAATCATAATGCCGATCTGAAATAAGTCAAAATAATTCAAATCAATACACGGGATAGAAGTTTTGCTTTTTTTGCTTATTACTCACCAAAAAACTTACTTAATTCTGATAAAGCTACTTAAATAAGACCTGAATGTCATCATATCATTCTATCAACAACAAAAAAATATATAAATATTGTGAAAAATGCCACATTTTGCTTGTTTTCTTGCTTTTTAAGGGAAATAAAAACAACCACAGTCAAGCAGTTATATTTTTTTTATAACATACAGTAAGACATAAGGTTGAAAAATAATTTCTTACTTTTACTCTGCTGAGGATTGAGAAAGAAGGCGGTTGACGGTTGCATAAGTTTTTCACCCAGACCACGCTCTGCTTCTGCGGTAATCCATCTTTTCCATTGTCTGACACAACAGATGAGACGAAAACTGTTTTCTCATGGCCTCTCTGTTTGTGTTGGGGTTTTGATTTGTATTTGTGTGCGCAGTGATTCTTATTCAAGGCTTTAAATCCAGTTTAAACACCTCTTTGCTCATAGGGAGAAACCCGCCAGCTGAGAACATCCACATCTCCTCTCTGCCTCCCAGCAATCCCCTCGATCCTGAACCCGATCTAGATCAACAAGGTAAGAATCTTTTCCTGTTTTGGGATGCAAAATCTGAATTTATTACAACCTTTCCATCCAACTTTGAAATGGCAACGTAAAGTTTGATTTATCCGCAGCTGTTTTTTTTGTGACATTTTTCAATAAATCCCAGTGTTTATATGGGCTCTTGACTCCCCTGTCAATCCTGTGTAAAGCCACCCCTTGTTGCAATTACAGCTACAAGTCTTTTGTTTGCACAAACAGAGACTGAAATGTTTTCCCAGACTTTTTCGGCTCAGGATGGGGTTGTGAAGTGAACGGATGTCCAAATAGAAAGTCAACCTCCATCACAGTACTCAGTTTTTATTTCTTCAGCTTCTCAAAGGCTTTCTCCTTTTCTATAAATCTAAACTTTGTTCCAAATGACCAGCTTCCCTTGTCTCTGCAGAAGGATGCTGGTGTTTAGGAGGATGTCCCATGTATTTTGCATGCAAGCAAGACTTCTGGAGGGCAAAACTAATAGCTGTCCTTTTAGCAAACTGTTTCCTCTGAGCTTGGAGCTTATTTAGGAGTATAAAGAAATAAAAAATGAGTATTTCAGCAAAAACGTACATTGAATACATTGTGCGCGGATAGACTTCATACTTTTGTTACGTGTGCAAAACAAAAAAGTCTGACTTTGCCCACCTACATGTTGCCGATTACAACGTTTGAACAAAAATATCAGATATGAAAATATCTAGAAACAAAAATCTGTGAGGCTATAAACGTTTTAATAACTGGACCCAGATAGGAGATGTTTGAGGATTTTAACCAAACACCTAAAAAGCTTCAGTCAGATAAACTGTATTTGTCGACCTTACGGGTGCTATCTTCACCTCAAAGCAACACTGAGTAACTTTTCAACCTTCATAAAGTATTTTCATAACTTTTGTGATCATACGTCGACTTACAGCTGGTTGACTTACGCCTCTGTCATGCACAGGAGGTCCGTATCGTTTTAACTGGCACTGAGCAACTTTGAGGGGGTGGCAGGAACCCCTTCACACAGACACTGGAAACAGAAACGTACTTTAATCCAACTGGAGGCGACTGAGAGATCGAGATTTTACTACACCGTGCGCTTGTGCTCATGGCAAATGGAGTCTGCCTTCAGGCAAAACACTACAGCGTTTGTCCACACTGGGCCGCCGAAATCGAGCAAAACTGAAACTTCTTTAGCGTCGGTTTTATGTGAAAATGTTGACATTTTCATGAGAACTTTTGAAATCATTTGAAAATGTGTTTGAGAACCATCTTAGCACTTCCCTTAGTGAGGTGGAACGGGCTTCTTCTGTCAGGTTATGCGATATCGACTCGAGCAGAGGGGGAAATGTGTGAGAAAAGTGATTTATTTTAGGATGAATAATGAACAGAACATAAACCGGAACATGGGCAATGCCGAACGGACCAGGGATGCGCGGGACATAAACAAACGGAATGTAAACAAACAGATGAGGAAAGCGGAGCGTGGAAACTACGGAACGTGAGACCACAAATCAATAAACATAGATGAAACAGATGAGGGAAACACACACACACACACGTATACACACACAGGGAGAAAGAGAGAACAGAGAACGGAGGAAAAAACTACAGAACACAAACAGAAACTCAACCAAACTAGAAAGCAACCCAAAGAAAACAATAACTAATCATATAAATAATAGTAAAACAAGACTACTATAAAGAACCAAACCAAAATCACAGAGCATGACAACTGCAGTTGAATTTTCCTATTTAATTGGATGTTGTGGGTAAAATCGCAGGTCTAGTTAGGAGTTGGAATTCGCTCATATCCTGCATGTTAGTTGCACTTTAAATGCAATGATTACGACTTTTCTCATCCTCTGGACACTTTTTTTTAATGCGGTGCACTTTCCTACAAATGCTGTGATACTTCAGCTGAGGAGTCTGGGAAAAGCCGAGCGATGGCCGTAATCAAGACCACGCACACTCACAGAGGATCGTCTGCAGCCTCAGTCTTCCTCAAGAACCACAGCGATGAACCGGTTCCAGCCACGTACTTCGAGCAGAGAGTCCCTGTTCCTGAGGAGGACAACGAGGTAACCTAAACCCGTATTTTATTCTGTTGCTTAAGTTATTACACACTGGCTTAATAGGTTGTATATCTGCCTCCTACAGAGTTGGTTAAGTCTGCGTAAACTCTGGGCCTTCACCGGCCCCGGGTTTCTGATGAGTATCGCCTACCTTGACCCAGGAAACATCGAGTCTGACCTGCAGTCTGGAGCTAAAGCTGGATTTAAGGTACTGGGCATCCTGCTTGCTTTCTGCACATATCAGTTCGGGTGTAAAACACATTTTTTATCTTTTACATTTTTATCTAATCTTTTCAATGGGTTCACATCACCTTAACTTCTTAGTCATTTGTTGTTTTTCTCACTTTTTTTTCCTTCTTAGTTTGACTTTTTATTACAAATTTTCTTTGTCCTTTCCATTTGAATTTGAGCTAATTGTTGAAGTTTTCATTTTTTCTCATCCTTTGATATTTTTTCTCATAATGTTTATGTTTTGCTCATACTTACCACCTTTATTGCCTACGATTTGACATTTTTGTTAATTTATGGTGCTTTTCATTATTTTGGCTTTTTTTCTTGTTATAATTTCTCTTCTTAAATTTTATTTCAAAACTTCTTCATGCATGTTTTTTTTTCTCATCATCATTCCAAAGTTTCAACTTTTCTCCTTATTTTGACTTTGTTTTGTCATTTAAGGTTTTTTTTCATTTCTTGAAAACCTTTTTAGTTTTGTTTTTTCATTTTCATGTTTTTGGTCATTTCTAGTATATTCTTATCATCTGTTCTAACTGTTTTCTTTCCTCAGATTTTTTTTTCTTCTTATTTTGACATTTTATCCAAATTTAAAATAGTTTTTATCTTTATTACCACAGTTTCCACCTGTTTTTGACTTTGTTAGTTCTTTTTTTCATCCTAAAAAAAAAATTTTCTCATATTTTGACTTTTTTTCTCATAATTTCTTATGTTTTTCTCATACTTAACACAATTACTACCTACAGTTTGACATTGTTATAATTAATATGTTATTTATTATTTTAGCTTTTTTATTGTTTTAATTTATTTTCTTAATTTTTATTTCGACACTTTATCATACTTTTTTTTCATCAGAGTCATTTTTTCTCATCATCATTCCAAAGTTTCAACTTTTCTCCTAATTTTGAGTTTTTTGTCATTTAGATGCATTTTTCATCTTTTTAAAACCTTTTTAGTTTTTTCATTTCCATGTTTCTCATCATTTTTAGTATATTCTTATCAGAATTATTTATTTCTCATCATTTCATGACTCATCACTTTTTACTTAATCTTTCTTTCTCTTTATTTTTAATTTGATCTTGTTTTTAAGGTCGTATTTCACTTTTTTCCCACCAAATGACTCTTAACACTGTTGTCTGTTGAGGATTCAGATACAGGTGAAAGACTGGGATAAAAAAGTATAGATGATTAAATTTTTTTCAGGTTGAAGCAGTAAGACCTTTATTTCAGAGATTTTAAAACATCTGGATATAAAGAAGCAGATAGTAAAAATGTGAAACATAGAATAAAATGAAAATAATGCCTGTGTTACAAAGTTGATAAATTAGATATTTCTTCATATGTAGACTCTCTTGTCTCATCCCGTCAGCTCCTCTGGGTGCTGCTGCTGGCCACCATCATCGGCCTGCTGCTGCAGCGGTTGGCGGCTCGGCTTGGCGTGGTCACTGGGATGCACCTCGCTGAAGTCTGCAACCGCCAGTACCCCACGGTGAGACACCATGAAGCCTCACCTTTTCACAATCTGTGTTTCCATCTGGATTGTGGTTAAAATATAAAGCATCAGCAGGACGTTTGGGAATCTGAAAGGAAGAATCTCATGCAGCTGTCTGTATAACAGTGTTCTTTAAAAGCTTCTGACTGAAGATACTGTTGTTTTAAGGCATTCTCGTTAGGAAAATGTGCTGAGTTGTTCATAATTTTCTTGAATTTAATTTCTTTGCACCATTATCTCCAGTGGTTCTTCAGTCGTCCCTGACTCTGATACTCTGTTATACTAACAGATAATGCACATTACAGTCCCTCCAGAAAAACGATTCTGCAATCGCAGAAAATCCCACAAAATCAACGAAAGGGCGCACAATATGCGGGGGTGTGCATGATTGTTAAAAAAGCCTCATATTCACCCGCATAAATAGCAGCTTATCGTGTAAATAGCATCTAAGCGCAGACGTCGCAGAATTGTGTAAATTCGCCCTATTTTACTGATCCAGATTTTTTTCCCATAAATTTGAAATAATTAATTATTTTCTTACTTTTGACTGACACCCCCCCCCAGCCAAAAGTGAACGGTTCGGCGTGTCGCGTAGTGACGTCATCACCTCCCTTGCACCACCACACCAAACACACGTTTTGATCCCAGCAGCTGTGGCACATCAGCGCGTCCGCCATGTTGTCAGATCTGCCCCATAAAGTAATAAAAGCAAATAGACTGAAGTTGATCCAGCGTCTTACTACAGGGAGCTTTAAGTTAGTTACAACTGGTTTTGTTCTTAGACAGAACTAAGAAAACGCTCAGAACTAAGCAACGTTCATATTTTGCTCATACTACGTTATAGATGACCTTAAATGGTCCAAGACTCTAAGTTAGCATAACGGCACACAATAACTGGCTCAGCTATGCTGCTATGTTATGTCATATTTGCTGCTTACTATATGTGGGAGAGCATGTGTATTCTCCCTACATTTGAATTCAAAAATTCCCATGTTTTTCACACTTTTCCAAATATTTTCGCACTTTACCGCATGTTCCTCATACAAAACAGGACGAAATGCAGAAGAATTCGTCGCATAATCAAGAATTTTTGTCCTCGTTTTTCCGGCTTGACTGATATCATGCTAGTTTGCAGCCTTAATATAAATCCTTTTTCTACTAAAATTTGAAAAACTGATTTGTTAAAATGAGATGTTGCATGCTTGGTTTATTGTTGACTTGGTAAAAACATCATAATTAGATTTTTGGGCGGATTTTACCATAAAAAAAGCATTTTTATTTGTCATGTGAGCGCCTCCAGCGTATTCCTGTTCTTCATTGGTAAAACTACTAATTTCAGAGTGAAATATTATATTATAGCATGGCATATCATCAACCGGACCTTAACTTGGACATTCAATTTCAGTCATGGTTGCTTCAGGGTAATTGATCTGCTCGTTGGTAAATGTCTATCGTTGTATTTGTGGACGACCCGGTTCTGTTCTGTGTTGTCCGCGCAGGTGCCGAGGATCATTCTGTGGCTAATGGTGGAGCTGGCGATCATCGGCTCTGACATGCAGGAGGTCATCGGCTGCGCCATCGCGTTCAGACTCCTGTCCTCTGGCAGGTGTAGTACGCGGAGACAAGGTCGGAGGTCGCTCAGCTCTAAAAGCAAACTGTTTCACGATATTTTTAACTGTGTTTTAACATCAGGATTCCCCTCTGGGTCGGTGTGCTCATCACCATCGTCGACACGTTTGTCTTCCTCTTCCTGGATAAGTACGGTATGTCCCACAACGTCAGTCTATGGCCAGTCTATTGCTATAGCACCACTTCAGAACTTGTCATCTCAAATCGCTTTACGAGACAATTCAAACATTCCTATAAATCCTTATTACCAATCAATTCACCTAGTTCAGTTAATTATTTAAATCGCATCCTGGATCCGACATGCAGTGGGGGCAGACGATAGCTTGACCTTAAAGCAATCCCTTAAACTGAGCATGCATGTAGAGACAGTGGGGAGGATGAACTGCCGTTTAACACAAGCTCATGGAAGTTAATGACAGGAGGAAGAGAAACCTTAAGTTGTCCGCAGTGTTTTTTACAGACCAGGCGTTGCTTGTTTGGAGAAAAAGAACACTGACAGAAAGTTAACAGTTACAATAACCACAACTAAAGCTAATTAGAAGAAAAACCAAAGCTGCTATCATGTCATGTCATACATCATGATGGGTTAAGTCATCTATTTTTTTCTTTTTCTGTAGGCTTGAGGAGACTGGAAGCCTTTTTTGGTTTGCTTATTACCCTTATGGCCATAACCTTTGGATATGAGGTACCCACATATGTTTTTTTTGTTGTTGTCACAATTCCCTTTATTAGCCAAATAAGTTCATGGTATAAATGTGCAAAACACACTTAACAGTGTTTGTTTTTCTGTAACCAATCATAATCTCAGTGTCTAATGGCCCAAAACTTTACCTAACATCCTTCTTTCTTACATGAGCCCTCTGGATATTTAATTTCCCAACATCCATTAACTTTCTTTGGATCCATTCTGCTTTCAATCTCTGGCAGCATTAATGTTTAACATCTTTTGTCCTCTGCAGAACATATCATCTCCCTCTAATAACGCCTACCGTCTTACCTTATCAGCATGTTAGTTGGAAATTAGTCAGACATTTGACCAAGTAAAGAATTGAGTCATTTGCATGTATCTGATGTGCAGTTTGTTCCTTAATCAGAAGTGATTTAGCCAAACCATGCTACATTTACAAAAACTTAAGAACTGAGGAGAATAGTAGCCAATTCTGCAAAACCTATATTTGTGTTTATAAACCTGATTGAATGAGAAATCCTTTTACTCAAATGAGAATGAGATTATACGTATTAATTGGCATCGAAGGTCTGTGTCTTTAACTGTAACTAAAGATTTGAAGTTCAGGTGAATAGATATAGTTACTACTTTAAAAAGTAAAAGAGTTTCAATGTTATAAATTTAACTAATTAGCAAGTAAATTAAATATTGTGTTAGTTAAAGCAAAAGTAAGTAACTTTTCAACCTTCATAAAATATTATCATAATTTTTGTGATTATACGTCGGCTTACAGCTCGTTGAATGATGCCTTTGTCATGGCCCAAGGAGGTCCGTATTGTTTTAACAGGCACTAAGCAACTTTGAGGAGGGTGGCAGGAACCCTGCCACACAAAACAACTAAAAATCTGATGACTGCTTTACAGCGTACGTCAGTTCCCCCGTTTCTTATCTTCAACATCATCATCTGACATTGTTTCACCACAATTAGATTCATCACCTCATCGCTATTCATCCTTCACACACTGGAAACAGAAATGTACTTCAATCCAACTGTAGGCAACCAGGAGATCAGGATTTTACCACGCTTTGCGCTGGTGATCGTGGGAAATGTAGTCTTCCTTCAGGATAAAATAACACTACCGCTTTGTCCACACTGGGCCGCCAAAATCGACCAAAACTGAAACCTCTTTAAGAATCCTTTGTAATGCACATTAGAAAACTGAATATATGATTACATAAATGGGATAAACAGAGGGAACCACAAAGAACGCAGCATTTAAACTACTCAAATCTTAAAAGATATTTTCTATTATGGATACATTTATTTCTACATTTCTAATAGAGCAATTAAACAGCATTGACATTTTTGGAACCAAGTTTATTACACATCAATAACTATAGTGTGTAGCATTATCTCTTCAGTACAAAACATTTTAAAGTATAGTAAAGGTAACAATTTTGGAGCATAAAATTAAGAAAAAACAGTAAAATTAAGAACAAACATGACAGCCTAAAACGATTTTTTTGTCAGTAAGTTTTCTGTTATTTCCCGTGAGCAGAGCAATATTTTTAAGGTTTAAACTTAAAATACTCTCTTTTCTGTCAAACACCTTCATATTCCACTAAGCCACTTTGAGTTCAATTGAATAATAACATGTTTTACTAAGTACTTAAATTAATAGCAAAGATCAAATAAAATTCCCTAACTGTTTTAATGCTTCTGGTCAGAGGGGCCCAGGCCCCTCTTGGCCCCCGTAAAAAACAGCCCTGTTCTTCTTCTTACTTAAAAATTAAAAACTGCAAATAAGTCCAATCCTTCTGTATCAGAAATAATGTGAAGTTAAAACCCTGAATCTGCTGCAGTAAATGAAATTTCCCCTAAATGTAAATCAGTCCTATCTATCCATCTATCCATCTATCCATCCATCCATCCATCCATCCATCTATCAGTACGTGACGGTGGCTCCTGACCAAGGCCAGCTGCTGAAGGGGATGTTTGTCCCCTACTGCGAGGGCTGCGGACCCGTCCAGCTCACTCAAGCCGTAGGCGTCGTGGGTGCCGTCATCATGCCTCACAACATTTACCTCCACTCTGCGCTCGTCAAGGTCAGCCAGCAACTAAAGTCCTTGTCTTTTTGACCAGAACTGTCAAATCTGTAATCGGTGACCGTGCACATGTGCTTTAAAGTCTCGAGAAGTGGATCGCTCGAAAAAGAAGGACGTAAAAGAGGCCAACAAGTATTTCTTTATCGAGTCGGCCATTGCCCTGTTTATATCATTCCTCATCAACGTGTTTGTGGTCGCCGTCTTTGCCGAGGCGTTCTACCAGCGCTCAAACATCGAGGTGGTGAGTAAATCTGCGGACGCTTCCGTCATCCAGCAGCTGCTTCATGTCAGTAGATTACTTTAAATGTTTTACCCGACTTGTTTCACCAGCATAACGTTTGCAACAAGTCCGGCAGTCCTCATTCGCAACTCTTCCCGCTGGACAACAAAACTCTGGAGGTGGACATCTACAAAGGGGTTCGTCTTGTGTCGGGCTCGATTAGAGTTAAACCAGATCATCGGTGGCTTTGAATGTCGTTTTGTTTTTGTTTTTTTTACTGTGTGTTTGTCTGAAACAGGGAGTTGTTCTCGGCTGCTTCTTCGGTCCAGCAGCGCTCTACATATGGGCCATTGGGATTCTTGCCGCCGGTCAGAGCTCGACTATGACTGGAACATACTCTGGCCAGTTTGTGATGGAGGTCAGTCGACGATTGACTTTACTTCTGACATCTCCCGGCGTCTTTGAACAATCTTGCGTGTAACGTATCATCTGAAGCGGCTAGATTGTACCTGATGTTGGTTCCTCAGGGCTTCCTGAACCTACGCTGGTCGCGTTTTGCTCGGGTGCTGCTGACACGCTCCCTCGCCATCATTCCCACGCTGCTGGTGGCCATTTTCAAGGACGTGCGGGACCTGACGGGAATGAACGACTTCCTCAACGTGCTCCAGAGCATGCAGGTCAGACGCCGACTCAAACGAGATATACTAGCATCCAATTAAACTTCCGCTTAGTTGATAGCTGCGAGAAGTTTCTCTACTCGGTTCCTCAAAAACTGTTTTGTCCGATTCCCTTTTCTTCTTTTTGTGTAGATTCCTTCGTTTTGGTTTGTAAAATATGTTGTTCTATTGGAAGAATCCTTCAAAAGCACAGATCCACTGAGCTTTCTTGCTTTCACACAGGTTCTTTATCTTGTTTAAGGCAAGGAAGGACAGAAGTGCCATTTAGTGTTTGTAAATGCATTTCCATGCTGCAGACAAAATTTGGGATAAAGAACGTATCCAGTCGGTTAAATCTCGCTGAAAATACGCGACACGCTGGCTAATATGACCGTATTCGTGCTTATTTTGAAACGCTTGAAAACTGTTAACAGCAACAGTTCTCTTTCCTCTTCTCAACGTCTCCTCCAATAACATCAATAAAACAACAAACATGCAGGAACAAACTAAGATGGACGATGGAGGATTGGACATGAACATAAATACAATATTTAAAGGTTTAATTGTAAGGTTAAAATTAAATTGTTGCTAATCGCTTGTTGTTTTTCAAGGGCAGAAATAAGTTGATTGGCTTCAGCTTTAAAACCTAATTTTAAGGACTGAAGGTGTAAAAATCATTTTTATCGTACACTATAAAAATCTCATAACACATAAAAGCTCTGTATCACTTGGATTAAAGCAATTTTCTATCATTTTTTTAATGTAAAAAGTTTTGTTTATTCTACCTGTCACGTTTTTCGCCCAGGATTCAGCGATTGGTGTTTAATCAGTGCACAGAAGGCATTGCTGTAGCTCAACAGTTAACAAAGTTAGCAATACTAACAACTGTAGATCGGAAACCAAGTATGAAAAACCTGCTGCAAGTATCATTCCCTCACCAACCCGCTGGTTTGTCAACAGTCAAGACATTATGTCTACTTAAAAGAATTAATAAAAATAATAAAGGTTTTTGTGTTTATTGTGGACAAATGGAAACTCTAGAACGTATTTTCTTAGAGTGTTGGTAATATTTAGATGAAATCGAGATATTAACTATTAGAATCTGAATACTTTATTAAAATTTAAAATGTAGAAAAACATTTAACACTTTACCAGAACGAGAAAGAGAAACACATTTTTCGTACACAATTTAAAAGTTATTTACCCCTATTTAAATCATTAAATGCTTGCTTTAATTATTATCGCACATTCTTATATAAAGATCGCACAGAATATTTCACAGTTGTGGTGCGTTTTGGGAGATTGAGTTTTGCACTGAATGCAGAATGGTCTCCATGCTGCAGAATACCTGAGAGCTATTGTTCATAATCGCTGCTGTCAGACAGTCCAGCTCCACACCCACAACATCCCTGGCCTTGTTGATCCACTTGTTAAAGTCTGTTGGGAACTAGAACATTTAAAAAAAGAATACAAGTAAATTAGTAAAAAAGGTATTCTGGAGATAATGTTTTTGACAGCATATTTAGCTTCTCTTGGGAAGAATATAATAGTGCTTAGATCCATACTCCAATGTTGAAGCCTGTGGTAATACACCTGGTAATACAACTTTGAGGAGGGTGGAAGGAACCTTGCCACACAAAACAACTACAAATGTGCTGACTGCTTTACGGCATACGTCACTTCCCCTGTTTCTTATCTCCAACATTATCATCTGACATTGTTTCACCACAATTAGATTCATCAACTCATCGCTATTCATCCTTCATATAGATACTGGAAACAGAAATGTACTTCAATCCAACTGCAGGCGACCAAGAGATCAGGATTTTACCACGCCAAGCGCTGGTCCTCGTGGGAAATGCAGTCTTCCTTCAGGCTAAAACACTACCGCTTTTGTCCACACCGGGTCACCAAAATCCCCCACAACATAAACTTCTTTGGTGTTTCTTTAAGCTTTTTTCGCTGCTAGCTTTAGCTATTATTTACATACAGATTTAAAACTTCTGGCTTCTTCTGGTGCAGATTTACGATGCATGTGTCACCTTCAACTACAAAAAGGTTGCATAAAATGTAACATGACCATTCAGACTGAAAGAAAACTTTCTACTCATGTTTTTTTCCGATGAAAAGATCGAAGTCGGGCCAAAAAGTCACATATGGGTCATAAAAATGTTGCCTAATCTCAACCTAGTCTTCTCCTCCCCCAGCTGCCGTTTGCCCTTATCCCCATCCTCACCTTCACCAGTCTGCCCTCTCTGATGAATGACTTTGCCAACGGACTGTGAGTGGATCGGGACGCGAGGTTGAACGATTTGCTTGTTCCGTACACGTCCTGCCCAGCAAGTTTGTCCGGTCTCTCTGCAGGCTGTATAAAACCGGAGGAGGGCTGTTGATCATATGTGTGTGCGCCATCAACATGTACTTCGTGGTGGTCTATGTGACGGCGCTGGACAGCGTGTGGCTCTATGTGTTGGCGGCGATCCTCTCCGTAGCGTACCTGACGTTCGTGGGCTACTTGGTGAGTATCATCAGGCAGTGAAAATCCACTTGATTCACTGATTTTCACTGATCTTTCCTGCTTTACCAGAAAATTTGAATGGCATAATAAAAAACACATTTAATTTAGTCAACAGATTTTTCCTTCATTGACCAACTTTCCCAGATTTTCTCAAATGTTTAAATCTAAATAAATATTTTAAAATGGCCGCCATGGAAACTAGATTAGATTAGGTTAGATTATATTATTTTAGATTAGGTTAGATTAGATTAAATTAGATTATATTATATTAGATAAAATTAGGTTAGGTTATATTATATTATATTATATTAGGTTATATTATATTATATTATATTATATTATATTATGTTATATTAATTATATTATATTATATTATATTATATTATATTATATTATGTTAGGTTAGATTAGGTTAGATTAGATTAGATTAGATTAGATTAGGTTAGATTAGTTTAGATTAGGTTAGGTTAGATTAGTTTAGATTATATTAGATTAGATTAGGTTAGATTATATTATATTATATTATATCTGGACATTTGTGATGCATATGTAAATACACGGATACATGTGATAAATATTTGCATCATTGGTGCAAATATGATACATATCTGTATACTGTACACATGTGAAAATCTGTTACACCCACGTAAAAACACAGCAATCTAAAAATGTTATGTCTTAATCCACATGCATACAACCGTTTTTCAATAGACTCACATCACTTCACATGTATTAAATTCACATGTGAAATCTATGGTATGTTTCTCTCAGTGAGTTCAGCTTCTCCAAAGTCAGAATACTTAAATAATCCCAGTGCAACAGAGATTGTATTCTCTGATATCTTCTACCTGAAAGGTCAGCCTTTGACCTGTGTGTGTGATCCTGTGACGCAGGTGTGGCTGTGTCTCATCGCGCTGGGAGTGTCCTGCCTGGATCCGAGCTCCAGGAGAGGAAATGACACGACCATCCTGATTGAGGAGCAGCCGGAGTTTGACTCCTGAGTCGGACGTTTGCTCTGACACGGAGGTTTATTGACGTTTGGACGGTGCTAAAGTATTTGTACTAATCTGTAACCTATAATCTGTTCATTTTTGTATTTATCTCTGTCGTAACGTAACTGTAAAAGTTGAAGGAGAGTCGTTTCCGGCTCGACGGGCTGTGGGGGTCCGTTTGAGCCATCAGTGAATGGACGCGGGACGCCTCAGCGTGTTTTACTGCCGCGTTTTCAGAGCTCACTGTGTTGATTTTCTTTAAAAAATCGTCATTTTGTCACGTTACAACCCAAAAAAAAAAGAAAAACTCAACGTATTCATTGGGATTTTATGTAAATTGTGCCTAAACTAGAAAAAAATGGAGCAGAAAGATTGATGTATTTTTTTAAACAGCATTTGTAAAAATACGTTTTTCAATCTTGTAAGATTCTGAGTTGGATTAAGGTCTGTACTTTAACTGGACCGTTCTAACACATTAAGCTATGACTGAAAGTTGTAGGGTTGAAGGTTTTTTGGGTTCTTTTTCAGCATGATGCTGCCACCACCATGTTTCAACAAAGGAATCTTTAGACTCTTCATGCATCTGGCATTATAAACTGAATTAGACCGTCTTAAATTCGGTTCAGGATTACAATGGAATCATTCAGTCTGTAGGATTGGGCTTCATTGATATGAATCTGATTAATTTAATTTTCTTTCTTTTTCTTTAGTCTCTGCTCACCCGGCACATCCTGTCGGGTTAGATGAAGGCCGTATAGACCAGTTATCACACATTGTTTTAATTTCTTAGATGATGAACTAAGCTATGCTCTATAACATTTTCATTTTGCAATTTAATTTAACATCAAGCGCTTTTTAATATAGTGATTTTATCTTTTTAATTGTTATTTTTTATTTTGTTTTATTACTCTTATATTTTAATTTTATTTTTTATTCATAGATCTTTTATTTTTATAACACCTTCGTTCTCTGAGATGCTGTTTGTTCCTGTAACGCTGTCTAACAAACATCAAATGGCCTTCAGAGAACAGCTAATCAAATAATTACATTAAAAATACCCTTAAGTTGTTTTTTGGTTCATTTTTGTTTATTAAATTTTTCTTTCATAGAAGTTAACCCAAAAAGTTAATGTATTCAACCCATTTTAGCAAAAATGTTATGCCTTTATTTTATTTAAAACCCAAAAATGTAAATAAAACTTCTTTAAGAGTGAAAACATATATCAAAAATTTGATATTTATTATAGAGTTATAAATTAAAAGATCATAGGTCACATTTCCAGCTGTAAATAAGTTTTATCTGGCTGGTATCAAACCCAAAATGGCTCTATGGACCTTAAAGATTGAAGATTTTTTGTCTATAGCATAAAATCCCTGAAAAAAAAAATACCATGAAGTTTCTGGTTGTAACATAACAAAATGTTGGAGATTAGAAAGTTTTAATGTTTTCCACCAAATTTAGCATTCCAGCTTGTTTATTTTATTTAAAAACATAAAATAAACAAGCTTCGTTTTTTTATATTTAGCTGGAGATTCCCAATGGTCTGCATGCAGTATTACTTTGATAACAAAATACTGAGATCAAAAAGTCATTTTTTTTTCCTCAAGAGGTTCCCGTGCAATTTAACAGCAGTATTACAAATAAAGAACCTCAACCACTGGACTTTTAAAGGTTGAGCAGTTTCCTCTCTTACCCACAAGGCTGCAGTGTAGAGCGACCTGGGCAGATGCCACTAGCACCTAAACACAGCTCACGACCCAGCCCAGCAGATTAAAGGGCATGTTTGTGTTTTTGCTTCGTCCGACATACCAGACGGCCGAGCTGCTCTAGTCGGATCCGGCCGTGACGTTCAGGCGGTTTATCCAGAGATGCTGGAGTTGCACACGCCTTGTGGTGGCGGCGTGTCTGAAGTGCAGCAGAAGATTGTGAAACAGCAGAACTGGCACCGCTGGTTTTAGTGCTTCCTGAAGCGTCGAAGAGGGTTTTAGTGTTTCGTTTAGATTAAAGTGGACGGGCAGGTTTTGTTTTTTTCGAGGGACATTTCGTTTCTCTTTTCTTGGCCTCCTGCTCCCTGTCATGGAGGCCGGCTTATGTAAGAGGGGAGATTGTTCCCACCGCCCCTCTCTGTTTTTGTTTTTCTCAATGAGCCAATGTCTCCCTGCCTAGGCCTCACAGCCGGTCCCGTCCTGTAGGCCCCTTTTCCTGGAAATGCAGCCTTAGCAGAGGCCAGGCAGGGGCCGTCCTGCAAGGGTGGTGCTGGTGGTGGTGATGAGGAGGGGGGGGGGGGTGTTCTTCCAGCAAATCACATGGTTGTCCACCCTACAACCCCAGCTTTACATGGGACTCAGATGCTGCAGCAATCTTACCTGCTAGATTGCCTTCGATCCCTGATGGAACATTTTTATTTGTTTACTTTATTCATCTGGGAACACGCAAAGAAAATGAACTAATTTCTCCTCTTTGGCTCGAACTGTTTCAAACTCCCCGGGATGGCTTTAGATTCATTTAACAGAAACAAAGTTGTTTTACTTCATTGTTTTGAACTTATTTAAATATGTTTCTATTCCTGTTGGCGATCAAAACGTTGTTTATCATTATGATTAAAACTGGTAATTTGTTTTTAAATGCTTTTGATACAGTATTTTATTTTTATTTTTGTTGAACCACTTCCTCACCAGAACAAACACTGTTAATAAATAACACTAAAAAGAAAAAAGATGTGTCACAGTTTTATCAAATTCAGTTAAATTTAGCTCAATTAAAATAAAGTAATTTGTCTTAAATGGATTTGAAATATCGTGACTTGTATTATCCTAGCGTTGTTGATGTGAACAGAGATGCTGTGGGTTAGAAGGGTCTCCAGCAGAAGTCAGTCTCAACACATCTACAGAGTCCTCTGACTGAAGACTTTTTAAAAACATGCTAACGGCTCCATAGTTTCACAGCAACACATCCTGGATGACTCCATCAGTTGTTAACACTGCTAATCCACCTCATTAGCTTCTGCCGCTTCTCTTTAAATCTCTGTCTGGCCTTACGGTTAGAAGGTCAGGCAGAGGGAGGCTGCAGATCGAGATGATGGAAGAGATGGTTGAGAACTTCCTGGTTCTCTCTCAGCATCCATGAAGTCCTGTTTTCTTCTACTTCAGGTGTTATCACAATGGTTTAGATGTTAATCATCAGCTCCCAGTTGTAAAAAAGAAATAAACCACACCTTGTTTCCACGGTTACGCAGCCAACTACAGCATTAAGCATTTCTTTCCGTTCATTACCAAAATCTGTCTAAATTTGTAACTTGTTCATTAGTTTAAGGTTTTCCTTTTTTTAACATGTTATTTGGACTATGCAGCCTACCGGGAACACTCTTTAGAAACCAGAAACATAAAAAAATGGCTGAAATTAACAAACTGAAAATAAATACTTTTTTGGGTAAAGGATGTGATGTTATTTCATGATAGGAAAATAATCTCTTTATCTAATTATTTAAACCACTAAAAGGAAAAATACAAGCTGATGTTACCTTGCAACAGTTTGTGTTGTAGAAAAAAAACAAATATTTTATTTTATTGCGTTTTTTGCCATAAAGTGGTCGATTTTGGCTTTGTCTTCCTGTAGGAAGACTGCATTTCCCATGAGCACCAGCGCATAGCGTGATAAAATCCTGTTGCCTGCAGTAAGGATTAAAGTACATTTCTGTTTCCAGTGTGTGAAGGATGAACAGCGATGAAGTGATGAATCTAATTGTTGTGAAACAATGTCACATGATGATGTTGAAGATAAGAAACGGGGGAAGTGACGTATCCCGTCATCAAAAACACACTAAATATTTACAAAAATTAATAAAACTTAATTGGAAACTTCATCTAAAACCTCCACCAGCTAGGATGTAAAAGACTAAACAAAAGCATTCATCACATTTGTAAACTGAACTCCTCAAAGTTCAGCTTAGCGCCGCTTAAAGCAATACGGACCTTCTCTGGCCATGATAATAAATATAATCACATGAGTTATGAAAACATTTACTGAAGATTAGAAAACCCCCAATTCTACGTCCATCTAAAATCTATGGATTTCCTTCAACAAATCCTTCTCTGCCTTAATTACAAACACGATGGATTTTCCTAGCTCCTAGCTAACAGGCGATAACTTAAGCCGTACATAAACTACGAAAACTTGATATAGATTTCCAGATTTGGTCCTAAAAACCATTGCAAATTTTTAATCCTTATAGCAACCCTAAATATTCTAGAAATAGTTATTCTTATCCTCATTAGTTTACTGTGTATTTGCAAGGTCCAGAAAAAAATGCTAATTATTAGCACTAAAATACCACAAGTGCATCAGTTCAGTCCCAGCATCGCTGCTTTTGCTCTACGTCCGTTTCAGAATCAATTAAACATTTTTAAAATTATATTTAACGCCCTAATTGGACAACAGAGCCATGCCGAAGCTTTATAAGGAGTTTTTGTTTTGTACAACTCGATTTTGGAGCCCCATTTCCACCAGTTTCCCAGCACTCGCTACAGCATCTGTAACATCTTATTGTGTAAAGATTGGGTTCCTGCCTGTATCCAGTGTGCAACCCTAGGAAAAACAAAACTTAAAAGGTTGTGTCATGAAATGTCGTCAGTTGTTTCGCCATAGATTGATCTGAAAACAATTATATTGTGCATAAAACGAGAAACAAACGCAGGCATGAGCTGCAAGAATTGTTTTTGTCGGTCCTGATTTTTAGCAGTACTGATTTTTATTTCTAAGTGAAGCGAACAAGATCCTGCTGGTTGTTAAATTTATAGGTGGAGTTAGTTGGTGTCTTTGATTTTAATAGATTGAAACACATGGGTGGAACATTTTTATTGAGTATGATCTCTGGATGGTTGATTGTTGCATTTTACCTTATTATTTTATCGTGAAAAAATATTCAAAGTAATGTAACATTGTGTTCAATTTTAGGTTTAGAAAGCATCTATTTTGGTTTTTAGGTTTACTTATTCCTGATTGGATCAGAGTGTTTATAAAAATGATCATCGCCGCCACATCATTTAAGATTTTATCCACGCAAACGATCACAAGTTCGCCTCTGAGCGTCGTTTTAAACATGCCGAACATAATAAAGGGGGAAGCGAAACCTGCGTCAGCCAATCAGAATCCTTCAGAACAACCCTGACGCCCTGTTAGGAAAGACACATGATGGCGTCGTCTTTGCATCTTCAACGTAAACACAGACGAGTGAAAAGCTTCAGAACCAAATTAAAAACCAGCACATTTCTCATAGCATTCTTTTTTTTTCTCCACTTGATGCATGAAAACAAAAACATACACAAAAAAACAATAACAACAATTGTCAGTTTTGAAATGTTTGTTACACACTTTGATTCCCCAGAATGAGTTTCTCCCATGAACACACGCAAACACAAAATGGTGGTTTCTCAAATCTAGGCTTTTTTTACTGATGTGAAATACCTGGCTACATGTAAACAAGGCCTTAATTAAAAAAATTAAGTTTAAACATCTCTCTGGGTGGCCTGTGGTGCCCTGATCCGGGGCCTTAGTTCTTGATGGACCGGCCCTGATGTGCTTTATGGATTCCTGATCTTTATTTTTTGCCTCTTCGTCTGTCCTATAGAGGTTTTTCACTCAGCGAACATGTCCTGCGTGTCTCTGGACCGATTCCCAAGCACAAAAGAGATCCTGCGACTCCACTTGTGCTCCTACCATTAAGTCTGGTCCAGACTTTTTTTGTTTTGTCTTTTACATCTTAGCGTGTGGGTGTTTTAGATTAAGTTTCAAATTAAGTTTGAATTTTTTTCTAAATATTTAGCGTTTTCTTTTTAGATATGCATTTAGAAGACCGTCAAATACCTTGTAAAGGAAGACGCCGTCCGGCAGTCTTTGTCTCCCCTCAGCTCGCCTCGAGCCGAATAAGCAGGCGGAGATAATGGGACTTCAAGTCGAAGTAGTAAACATCAGCTCTAAAGCGGCTGACATTTTCCAGCTGTGCGGCCCGTACTTGTGCCGTGTGTATTTTTACACACATCTGTCAGGGTTGCCTTGAAATGTCCAACACCAGGAATGCAAACAGCGGAGGCCAGGCTTGTTTATGTCTTGCCTAGCGGCCGTTGCGGCCGCTGGCAGGGCTGCTGGTGTAGTGGGGCGCACACGTGCTCGGAGTGGACTAGGTCAACCCTGCAGCCACTTCGGCTCTCGGTTTTATCTTTAATGTATTTTCATTTCGAGATTTGAAATGTTAACCTGCTTAAGTGTCGATGCGGTGAGGAGGCGGAGGATGCATCGCCCCAAAAACAAACTAACGTCTGCTTGTGGATATGATGCAAAGATTGTCATGTTGAGGTTGCATTGTTTCACAAATGCTTGGGAATGCATTGCCTCATTATAAACCCC
>JAVLVB010001109.1:2270618-2295207 GCA_032876305.1 Orestias chungarensis
TCACTCTGCCCTCTCTTACCTTCCTTGCTCAACTCGGGGGGGGGGGGGACGCATCCACAAACCAAACCTCCCATCACTCGCGGGGAGGTGCTTCGAGATCTGTAGCCAGTGTAAGTTATCAACAAACAGAGTGCTGCTAACATCCTCGTGCTTTATTACGAAGGTTTAAAAAGCCAACACGGTGCAGAAGTGTCACTGGCTATGAAATGTTACAGTCGAGGTTTGTTTGTGTATTCATTTTCGGTTTGACCTCAAGCAGCGGCTTAAAATTCTGGTTCTGGTCAAAAGTTTACATGCACGCATGGATATTGACGTCTCAATACATTATCTGAGCTACAATTATTCTAGGTTAAAATGGCTATACAACAACTTTAGTGGATATGAAAAAGAAAGAACTACTGTAGCTGGGAAAACCAAATTTTGATTGCTTCTTTTTTCTTTTTATCAGCACAGTCTGACTGTTATGCGTACAGGCTCATAAATATGCATACACCCCCAGGAAAATGTGTGGCTGACGCTAACGTCTGACAAACTACGCTCTTTTAGCCTTCAGTGACCTTCTGGGATCAGTCAGGTTGAACATTTCCCCACTTCACTCGTCAGAAGTGGTGGATTTTTCAAGTTGTTGGTTTTCATGCAAAAACAAGTATTTTAAGCATAATCTATACATTTTTAACAGGATTTAAGTCAATCTGTGAAAGCTAGACTGCTTTATCTATTTTTAAGTGCTTGTCTAACTAAATAAACAAAAGAATCTGATTACTTAACAGCAATATCAATTCCTCTTTTTTAATATATTGAATTATGTCATTTGTGTCTCCCATATCTTACATGCTAGGAGTTCCACCTCTTTTGAGCTCCTAATAACATACAGGAAAGCCTCTTTCTCAAGTACTTGAAGATTTTTGTCATGTTGAGTCTCTGTTCAGAGCCGAATCTTCCCTGGAGGTTCACTGGCATTGTTCATCTGTGTCCTTGACTCTGATACCACCAATAAAATCTAGGGGTTATTTCTTTTACCTCCTATTACATCAGCTTTGTTTGCTAAGATTCTGGGGAATGTGAATAGCATCTTTTTATTTGTCTTGCTCCAGATTTATGTTACAATTAAGATCAAGCAGCTCACATTTTACTAAGGATGCAAAACCTGTATCAGTGGCCAAACCGTTTATGTTTTAACACAACTCCCCGGACAATGAGGACCGTAATGTTTCGTCTGCACCCAGCACACCCACACATCCCACACACCCAGCACACTCACTTTTTCTCCCCTCAGGCAGGAGGCTGCGGAGCATCAAGTGTCATTCCTGAAGCTGTAAGACTCTCAAACACAGTCAATTACAAATGAAAAACACTTTCTCATTTAACCGGCACTGTTCACTTTAATATCACACTTTAAAATGTCACTTAATATGTCACTTGCACTCCGAATTTTCATTGCTGCTATGTCCGAAGTCCCATATTGTAGATTCTGTGTAGTCAAATCCTATTTCTCGTATAGTTCTTTATATTTTATTATATTATTTAAAATTGCTATCAGGGTGTAAACTGAACCGTGGGATTAGAATTACGTCCGACCTCATGTACCACATGTGATGTGATGACAAATAAAGTTCCTTGATTCCTTGATTCAATTTAAGTTGGTTTGGACCAAAGCATCTGCTAAATTCATAAACATAAAAGAAAACTACAACAGTTGTATGTGAATTGAAATCGGGCCTGACCAACTCTGACCTGAACACAAGCAAGTGATGCCATGAGTGAGCTGTAGACATGTTGGGTTTTCTTGTGACCTCCTATAAGATTTACTCATGATCTTACAGTAATTTACTTCTTCTTTTTGTCAGATTCTTTTTATTTAAGGGATTTCTTGATCTTAAAGATTTGGATTGTGAAATTAAACTGATAAAAAGCATGGTTCACTTTTATTGTTTTTTTTTTGTTTATTTATTGTTGTTTTTTATGTTCTAACCTAGATTTTGTATTTTTCAGCATTTTTTTCTTTTGTCCAATATCTATTTAAAAAAAAAAATCTAAATCAACTAAGCTAGTCAAAGAATAAATGAATTGGCGGGGGTTTAAATCATTTTTCTAATCAAAGTTTGCATTAATTAGAGATAAATAACGTTTGAATCCGCATTATTTTGCCTCGTTTTCCGCTCTGTTTATTTTCCAGCGTTTCATAAACAAGGCGCGCGCACGTCCGCACGAGAAGCGCTGGAATGTGTTCCGCGGCGCGCGTGCAGGACGGGGAGGAATGCCTTCGCCACGCCCACCACCGTCCGCTTCGCCCAACCAGAGAGCGGAGACGGTTTCAAGGCATCCCGGAGTGCCGTCCGTGGAAAAACAAAACCCCGCATAACATCAAAACCCGCATTTTAGAGCCAACTACCGCCTGGAATCTGTTTTTCTGTGTCAGATTTGACGTTTCCGAGCGGCAGACGCGGAGTTTCGTCGCTCTTTGGGGCCGCGCGGGCGGTGTTGTTTATCTGTAGTAAGGGGGGGGGGGCTTGAAACCGGCCTCGCTTGCCCCATTTCCTCGGTTGTTTTCCTTCTCTCGCCTGGATTCTCCATGTTGTTGCTGCAAACGTGACGGCAGAGGGGGGCAGCTCGGCGGCTTTTACCTCCAACACGGCGGCGGTACCACGCGAAGAGACCGGAGTCCGGTAACCTCCGGGGAAAGCCGCCTCCTCCTCGTCTACTCCCGGGCTCGCGAGGACCAGAAGCGGCGGTTGGCGAGAAGAAAAAAGAACCCGAGAGACGAGACACGAAGCCGAGGCGGGTGGCAGGCGAACACGTCGAAAACACACGAAAACCCCCGATGAGGGACGCCCGTCGGTGCTCGGGGACAGGATTTGAGGATTTTCAGGGCGCCGTGGTTGTCAGATGGAAAGTTCTGTTATCACCCAAGTGCAGAAAGAAGACGTCCAGGTGCCACAGCGAGCAGGTGAGCTAACCCCTGACCCTTGAGCTCGGGGGCCGCGGTCTGAAACGCGCGTTTCTTTCCCCCGCGTGTGGGTGGCGACCCGTGGAATACCCACGCGTGTGCTGCTCGGTTCATATGGCGCCAAAAACAACAGCAGAACAACAACGAGGTTGTTTGTTTTCCTTCTGAGATCCTTCCAGCGTCACATTTGAATCTGTTTTTACATGATTTACTGCCGCTGAGCTGCTGATGGTCCTGTTGGGTTTCAGATCAGTGGCGGCACTAAGGGGGGGGCGGGCCGGGGAGGGGCGGTGGGCACCTTTGACCCCTGGGGTCAAACCTGGAGAGTATGTCAAAACAAAGATTATTATTATTATTAAGTTATTTATAATTTATCCTTCAACATATATATGTATATATATATATATAAGGGACACCATGTACAGCCAGGAGGTGATGGACCCACTAGCTCCTTACTCGGCCCACTGAAGAACCCCAGACAATTTCTATACAACTTATTTTTATTGTTGTATAATAAATAAATTTACTTCAACTACTTTATATGTTAAAAAAAAAACATCTTATTGTATAAATTTGGAAGCCAATTGATCACATTTGATACAAAGGTAAAGAGACAATATTCCGTACAAAGAGATTCAAAGTAAACGTTGTAATTAAAATTTACGATTTGAGATTAAAATTATTCTCCATTTCAAATGCAGACCAAATTTTCCATGGGCTTATTTAAGCTCACAATCGCATAAAATCAATATAAATAAGCAATATTTGATATTTGGCCAAAGTGTGCATCGACCACCAATCAGCTTTTAACTGCTGATAGTTATAGTTTCCTGTATGAGTTTAATCAAGGAGGTTTTTTACTTTTAGAAAACAGACGCAGAAATATGTAATTGTTCGTACTTTAAAGGGATAATATATGCAAAAAAGATAAATCTGTGTTGTTTTTTTTAGCATTATAGGAGGTTTTTGTAGGCAGCTGACAGACAGTGTGCAGCAACAGATGGGTAGAAAACCTTACTGTGTAATCTACATTTATTCTGTTCTAATCAGATTTGAATTATCAAACATAATGATCACATTAACATAATTAAGTACTTTATGTTATAGAAGTATGATCATTTTTATTTGATATTAAATCTCTCGGCCTTGGCCACGCCCTCAGACGATCACATGGTGTATAGATCGATTATCACATGGAAACTTTCAACAAGCTATAGTTAAATTAGGGATGAAAGCCGTTAGAAAATATTACAATGTCGATAAACTCTGTAAATATGACGATGGATTTGATCTTACTTCTTACTCGTTTGACTTTTTGCCCTTTTGCCTCGGTTGAAATGTCGACGGTGTGAGAACCGGGCTGTCGTACTGGCTAAATTATTGCTTCAACATGAATAAATAAATACATGCAACTTCAAAGCTGCTAGAGTACGTCAGCCAGCCGTTATCGATCTCCAAACAATCCTTTCACGGCGTGAATATTACACACAGCGATGTGGCGATTGACGCTATATTTGGAGTCCTAATAGAATCTGTTGTTGTGGCGACTCTTGTTTGTTGTTTCTCCTTTACTTCCTTGGTTAAAAAACACGCCCGGATCCTTGGCTAAATTAGGGATCCCCCCCCCGGCAGGTACGCCTCTGTTACTGTACTCTGTAAGCCGAGCTGGGAGCGAGGGCGCCGCTTTCGGGGGGCCTCCTCATTCCAGATGAGGCGGGCGGAGCAGGAACTGGGCGTGCATCCTGCCTCGCGTGAACGCCGGGATGTTCTGCCGGTTTATAATAAGGAACAATCAGGTGCTGCGCGGCTGACAGAGGAATGCACAAACACACCGCCGACCTCAACACGCCCATCGCAGCGCCGCTCGCAGCGCTTCGTTGTTTGTGGCGCTCGAAAGATTTGAAGGAGGCTTTGCTTTCTGATTAAGCCTCTTTGTTCATGTTTTGTCCATAGAAGATAATCCAGGCTAAGTGTATCAGATTCTTTGGCTTGTGTTTTATATATATATTATAGATTTCATTGGGCTTTGTGTGAAACTTTGCATTTTTTTTGGGATCCATCTGCCTGTCACTGATAAAACCCCTGAGAGATTAATCTTCCTACCCTTTTTACATGAGCGGGAGTTCGCCTGCGTTATGTCAGACGTATCTTTTCCCTGGAAATGAAACGACTGATTTAAATGCCAAATGTGCGAGTGTCAAATCTTTAACCGTTGCAGGCCTTTCTGCAACAACAGAGTTGAGTTGCAGCGCGCTTTTGTCTCAACGTGGCGTTGTGTAACAGGCTGTTAGAGCAGCAACGATCCGGCGGCAGGTTGCATGTTTGAATGTTTCTCTTTTCTTTTTAGAAATTTGAATTTGATGTTAAATTTTGATTGAAATCGAAATTTCCCATTTAAATGAAATGCATCCGTTGCATTTAGTTTAAGAACAATCGGAGACATTTTGCATGCAGTTTCCCGCCACTGTCAAAAAAAGATCCTGTAGTTGATCGGAAGAGATGCGATGCATTTTGATCAACTCAGATTTTCTATCGAATTTTTTTAAACCCGCCTATCAGCTTTGCTTGCATTTCAACACACGTCTAGTTTCAGAACCTCTTCCACACGTCGTCTTCCGTTTGATCCGTTTCAGATTTGACCAAAAAATCGGCCAGTGAAAGCCTAGTCGGTGCATCTCTCTCCCCGCCTCCTCCTCTGCACGTTTATTTCAGTGATCAGACAATTATAGACGGCTTTTAAACTCTTGTTTTTTTTGGCAAGTCCTTACACGAAATGCACCAAAAGGGGGGAACTTGCAGGAATGCCTTCCTCCCCTTTTTCTTTCTTTGTCTGCAGCGCAGGTGTTGCATGAATCTGCTGCTCAAAGGCCCGACTGCCCCCTGAGAGGCGGCGAGCCGTCCTTTATTTGTATTTTGGTTGTTGTGTCCGGCTCACCGAACGGGTACGTTTGTGGGGTCCCTGAAAGAAAAACTAAACAAAGTTTAAAACAAAGGAATGTTCTTGCTGTGGGTTTTTCTCTCTCTTGCGATTATGTAACCCGTACCAGCCATTTCCAGCAGCAGGCGCAGCACAGCAGATTTTTGTTGCACGGGTTTGTGTCGGCCATGTGGACAGATGGAGGCCTTCAGGGTGTTGGGATGTTCGGTGAAGATTTTTCAGACCAATTAAGCACTTTTAACTTATTAGTCGAGTTTTGTTTTGCCGTTACTTCATGGCGGTTGAAAGTTGCTCGTTGCTTATAAGCGCGTCTCTCTTTCCAGGTCAGGTGAGCCGCTCTGCCCTGAAACAGCCTCGGAGTTGCAACATCTTCAAAGCCCTCTTCTGTTGCCTCAAAGTCCAGGATGGCCCCAAAGCGTCGCTGCCGCCGCCGTCCCAGCACACCCTGCTGGAGTCGCAGGAAAACGGGACAGTCGTCAAGGTAACACGGACGCAGGCGCTTGTTTTCTTTTGTGTGTCGGGCTTCGCGTTTTATTCATATGTCCTGGGCTTGTGCAGAAAAATAGATTTGAGTAGGATCCCATGTTCAGCCTGCTCCATCTGTCCAAATTTAATCTGAAGCAATTAAACTAAAGATTGAAGCCGAATTAATGAATCAGATCCTTTTGAATCAAGAAAGAGCTAAAAAAGCCCAAATTTATGTAATTGTGTTTTTTTTCCTCCAATTTAGTCTTAAGGGTGCTTTCTTCATAATAATTGGGACATTTCTGTGTAAACCTGTTGAATTCTTCATTATTTGGCCTTGAGCAGTTGCAGTGCTGCCCTCTGTGGGTCAAACTGTTGCTACTGCAGGCAAATTGTACCATCGTTACAGATCTACGTCGCTGCGTTCGGGTGATAAACCAAATTCCTTAACTCACGCCACCCGTATTAACACCCCTGCATGAGTTCCAACTCTTCCGTCCCCAAAATATTTACCGCGGGAGATTTAAAAAAAACTCCATATGTGGCCAAACGTGAACGCACGACCGTTGAATTCAGACTTTGAAGTTACAGCTTGGTATGTTTTTGCAGCTTTGCATTAAGACCAAAGCTGCAGGTTCCAAGCAGGGATGGACTGACACATTTGGGGCTGATAATGATATCCGATATTAGATTAAACTGATATTTACTGATATTCTATCATTATTATTCGCTTCTAACCTTTCTTTTCAGCGTCGGTTAAGTGGCCCCACTATCAAATGAATGTATAAAAAAAGGAACAACTGCGCCGTTACCAAATCGGTGAGGTTTAGAATCACATTGATGAGGATTATTAACCAGTGTTTGTTGTTGACCTACAAGCTCTACAGAGAGCGTCTTTTTCTCCGACTTAATTTGCCGTCCCTAATGGATGAGCCGTTCCTGTTATGTAATATATTAATAATTAATCTCCATCTGCGAGAAGAAAAAAAAGATGGATATCTCAAACAGAAAGCTGTTGTTTTCCACTTGGAGACACATAAAAATTGTACTTGGGCTGCGGTTTGAAGGAGATAATCCTCCCTGTCCTCCTGAAATTTAACCCGCGTAATCTTAAACTCCCCCCTAAAGAGAACATCGTACGACTCGGTATTGATTCCCAGATAAATCTAAAACGGTGTTTGCTTTTTAATGTGTCTCCTCAGCCGTCGGAGGTTAGCCTCCTGCCTGAGCTGAAGGAACAGGACCAGGGGAAGATCTGCATGGTCATAGACCTGGACGAGACGCTGGTGCACAGCTCCTTCAAGGTACAGACCAGGGAAAACTTCCCATTCAGCTCTGGATCCGCAGCTTTGACTCGTTCTCCTTCATAAGAAGAAATCATGAAAATCAGACATTTCTGGACATCTTAAAACAACCAGATGAGTTTCAGCAGTGCGACTGAACGTTGCTGTTATGTAATGTCATGTGAATGTACACAGCTTTCCCTGTCTTCTCCCCCCTCCAGCCCATTAGCAACGCAGACTTCATCGTGCCGGTGGAGATAGAGGGGACCACACACCAGGTAGGCGGCCATGTTTGCTGTGGCCTGGGTGGTTTTTTCTTTTTTAGGTTTCCACACAAATATGTGCGCACGGATCCCCCTGCTGGCCGAGGAAAGGAAAACTGCTCAGATTAGGTTTCATTATGGGAACCGCGGTTCCGAGGAGTCCCCTGAGGGCCGCCGCCTGGTTCAAGTAATCCAGGATAGGCTGGTTCACGCTGGCGCGGCCTATTCTTGATTACTTGTTTCAGGAAGCGGCCATGAGCAGCTGATGTCTGGTAAACTTTGTGCTGGTCGCGGTGGGAGGATGAGCTGTGTGAAAGTCAACCGTGTTTGCTCACCTGTAGGGCTGCAACTAACGATTATTTTCACTGCCGATTAATTACGATTTAATTTTATTTAGCCTTTACGTTCTCATATAAGCAATTAACTAATTTTAATTTATAAAAGCAAGAGAATTGTGCCGTTCACTGCGATTTATTTACCTTGGTGAAAAGGATCAAATGAGCTCAACAGGGTAAAATATTTGTTATATTTTAGACATAAAATACAAAAATGAGGTGGAATTTTGTAAAACTTATTATCTTTACAACATATTAACAATAATCTGAGCCCTTATTGTTCTCTACATTTAAATTAACATTTTATTTTATCTTTATTGTGAATGTCCAGCAGGAGGCTGATTTAGTTGGACATTATTGTTCCTAATAATCTGAACTTGTGTCTCTACCAGCATGTTTAGAACAGAGTTAGTAAGTGGGAGACATTGCTGGGGGTGAGCGTCTTGTTCCACTGGTGTTTGTTTATTGTTGCTTGTTTTTTTTCTGCACACCTGCAACTGTAAATTATTATTAGTCTATAGCGTTTATTTTCTTATTAGCTTATTTTACCGCGCTGGTTCTTCCTTTCCTGCTTCAACTCCGACATGTTTTGGTCTCAGATGTTCACTTAAAGAAGACTTTCGTCCATCTTCGTGCTCCGCCATCTTGCTCAGGGCAAATGTGTTTATGCCGCCTGAGCCAATGCTAGCAAAACAAGACTAACGATTGGCTGGTTTCTTCTTCTACTGCTCGATTGCTAGATCTTAGCGTTAGGTGGCTCATTACTGCGACCTATTGACCCCAGATATAACAGATTGTGTAAAAAATAGACGCTTACAGTAAAACGTGATTATGAAGCAACTAATCGACGTCTAAATTAGCTGTCTACTATTTTAATTGTCAATTTTAATCGATCAGTTGTTTCAGCTCTACCTACCTGTGCTCCTCCAGGTGTACGTTCTGAAGAGGCCGTACGTGGACGAGTTCCTGCGGAGAATGGGAGAGATTTTTGAATGTGTGCTGTTTACAGCCAGTCTTGCAAAGGTACACAAACGGTTCCGAGCTCCATCTTTACGTTTTGTTTTTTAATCATGTGTCAGCATGTTTAAAGTGTGGTGTGGCTGCTTTAAGTCCTGATCTGTTAGATGTTGTTCTGCTTTCTCTCGTCTGTAGTTCCTAATTTTAGTTTTAGTTTGCGTTAGACACCCTGAACACATAAGCAGCTCATTAGTCTGTCCTCGCACACTCCTGCTGCCCCTTCCTCCTGTCCTCCTCCAGTACGCAGACCCGGTGACGGACCTGCTGGATCAGGGCGGCGTGTTCAAGACCCGGCTCTTCCGGGAATCGTGCGTGTTCCACCAGGGCTGCTACGTGAAAGACCTCAGCCGCCTGGGGAGGGACCTTAATAGGACTCTCATCCTGGACAACTCCCCCGCCTCCTACATCTTCCATCCTAATAACGCCGTGAGTTGACGCCCGCTGCTCTTCCGTTGCGCCCCGACCCGTAGAACCGATGTCCTGCGACTTCTGGACGCGTCTCTGTCTCTGCACACCTGAGACAAAAAAGGCGGAGTCTCCTCGTCGATTATGAGGTCGGGTTCTCTGGTGTGTTGAAGCTGAGACGCATCCAAGAGTGAGCAGCGCAAATGACTATTTCTGTCGGCTCTCTGTGGTTTAGACGTCAATTTTAATCCTTAGAAAAATGTCGAATAAGGAATATTTTTAAAAATTGAGAGAATAAAGACATAAAAGAAACCCGTTCTGTGCAATATCTGCTTTTAATTCCAAATCCGACATACACTCACCGGCCACTTTATTAGGTAGTACAGGGTTGGACCCCCTTTTGCCTTCAGAACTGCCTTAATCCTTTGTGGCATAAATTCAACAAGGTATTGGAAACATTCCTCAGAGAGGTTTGGTCCCTATTGACATGACGGCATCGTGCAGTTGCTGCGGATTTGTCTGTGGAGCCCATTAGAAGTTCAGTGAACTCATTGTCATGTTCAAGAAACCAGTCTGAGATGATCTGAGCTTTATGACATGATGGCGCCTTATCCTGCTGGATGTAGCCATCAGAAGATGGAACACTGTGGTCATAAAGGGATGGACATGGTCAGCAACAATACTCAGGTAGGCTGTGGAGTTGTAACGATGCTCAATCCCAGTAGATTAGCAGTTTCTGAAGTACTCAAACCAACAACCATGCCACGTTCAAAGTCACTTAAATCTCCTTTCTTCCCCTTTCTGACGCTCGGTTTAAACCGCAGCAGATTGTCTTGACCATCTCTTCATGCTTATATGCATTGAGTTGCTGCCATGCGATTGGCTGATTAGGAGTTTGCGTTAACAGGCATTTGGACAGGTGTACCTGATAAAGTGGCCGGTGAGTGTATATTCCAATTTATCGTAGTTATCAAACAGTACATCAGATTTATTATTCAAATCAGAAAAAAACAAAGTTAACATTTGAAATAAGTGCGGCCAATGCAACTATTAAAGTATAACAGAGTTTATAGAGAGACTAGGAGGTAGAGCGAAGGAGAAACGTCTGTGTTCCCCCAACCAGAGAAAAAAGGTCACAAATTTAAAGAGGCTTTCGAAAGACAGAAGAATTAAATGTTCTTAAGGCTAAATCTGTCTCAACGCTACGGAAGAGGGAAAGAATAATAATAATTCTGACTTCAGATAATCTCAGAATTCTGACTTTAATCTCAGAATTTTGACTTTAATCTCAGAATTTAATCTCAGAATTTTGACTTTAATCTCAGAATTCTGACTTTAATCTCAGAATTTAATCTCAGAATTTTGACTTTAATCTCAGAATTCTGACTTTAATCTCAGAATTTTGACTTTAATCTCAGAATTCTGATTTTAATCTCAGAATTTAATCTCAGAATCCTGCATCATGATTTTAATACAGTCAATCTTCGAAAGTTTGTTGTGTATTTATTTAAAAATAACCATCAGAAATTTTTTGCAATACTAAATATGTTTTTTTTAAATTAAAAACGACATAAATTCATTACTTTCAGACACTGGTGTACTTTTGTAGGCACGGTATGCCCACAACTGCTTTAAACTTGTTTTATATTATAGGATTTTTCAGATTACAAAACCTTTGCACACTTTTGTTTTTAAATTTCAGTTATTAAAAGCAGAAAAAGACGCAGAAGAACAGCAAAATCCAGTAGAAAAGGCCACGAATTCAAAGGCAGGCTGACTTTTATGCGACACAATTATTGGATTATACGGTTTATAGAAAGGATCCAATCGGCATCTTTTGACTTTGCAAAAGTTTCATCTTTTCGTTCCAAAAACACACAAAACAAAATGTCGACATTTTACAAAGCTTTCAAGAGAAAACATTAAACTCTTATTTAAATTCAAACGATATCTTTTTATTTTATTTACAACAACTTTTGTTTTATAGTAGCAGCGGAAAAAAAAGTGAAGCTTTTAACTGAAGAGCAAATGCTAACGGTTTTTAATGCTAAACACGCTAATTGCGCTAGTTGTATACAAAAATGTTTACGTGTTTTGTCTTTTTCCCGTTCGCCCTCCAGATTCCCGTGGTATCGTGGTTCGACGACGCGGACGACACCGAGCTGCTCAACCTGCTGCCGGTGTTCGAGGAGCTCAGCAAGGCCGATAACGTTTACACCCGGCTGGACCAGCTGCGGGAGCAGTAGCGCCCCCTGCTGTGAACACAAACGGCGGGAGAAGCGCGTTCAGAAACCACTTTTTTTTTTTTTTCTTCTTCTTTTTTTAAAGCACTACATATAAAAAGACTCGAACTCGACCAAAGCCATCTCATCACAATCGCTCCAGCTGGTATGAACAGGAAACGTGGATCTTTTGCCAAAGCAGACGACTGCCTGCCCTCACTGGACATTTTGGGACATGATTTGCTTTATTGTGCCTTTTAAGGAACACGAGTGAAAAACAACATAAAAAAAACAACTTTTTCTTAATTCCACCAGATTTTTATACATTTATAGATTCCTTTTATTTTTAAATATAAGGAAATCTATTTTTAAATAGTGAACATTGTCTCTCTATGCAACCCTGTTTGGTAATAACATGGTGTACCTCTTGCGGTCGACAGATTCTGTGAAAAAGTATTGGCACCCCGCCTCTCCCCCTGGATTTCTGCTTTTTTTTTGTTTCACCGCCTCTGTCACAATGAAATGTTTCAGATCATAAAAACTAAATTTAATCTTAGACAAAAACACGTCAAATATCTTTGTAATCCGTGGAATCCAAAACATTCGAACGGTACCTGTCTGACAACACGAAGTAGGATAAAAGATCTCTGACGCAACAGATTATGCCATGTTTCTCATGGCATAATCTGTTGTTTGTTTGAGTTTGGGAAGGATTACAAACCTTTTCTGGGGTTTAGGACTGTATCCAGAGGTCTACCAAAATGACTCCAGGAGGTCATTTTCTCACCCGGGACGTCACGAAAGAACCTAGAACACCCAGACCTCAGTTTCCGTCGGTAGAGTTAGGTTTTGATAGCCATAGGCTGTAAGAAAGAGTCTAGAAATGGTCTCCATATGATGGGGAGAACCAAAGCTGATCATTTCCCAAGACTTCCGTATAAATACTTTGTGGACCAATGAGGAGAAAAAGCTAAACTTATGTTAGGTACGTTTTGAATCCAAAAAACGTAAGATTATTCGAGGGAATCAACCTTTTGTGCGGGCTCTGTCGGATCATCGTAACATTAGGGATCAATACAAATATCTTTTCATCAATGCAAAGCAATCATTTAGTTTCCAAATCGGCATCGGTTCTAAAAAAACTTAAAAACCAGTGGATTTATCAGCGCCTTAGTGAGCGCCACTGTCGTGATCCATCTGGAGACGTTAGTGGGCTGAAGACTTCCTAAGTTTCCCGCTCTGTCTGCCAGGTAGCTGGCGTGAGTTGGAGCGGCACAATTGTTCAAGTTCGCTTAAAAATGGTCGGGATTGATCTTGAGTTTCCACAGGCTAATTGATAAAAATGTGAAGCTCATGATCATCCAAATAAGAGTTGATCCCTCCAAACTATTAAAACTTTCAAATCGATGTAAAATCTGGAGAAATCTGCAAGGGCGTGAATACTTTTCTTGGCACTGTAAATGTTGCTGTATGCTCTCTTTTACTCATTTGCGTTGTAAAAACACAACAGCCAATATAAACAACGTTGAAATTGATGCCGTCGGTAAATAACGGGCCTCGTGTTTAACCGTTTTACTTGTTTTTCTGTTTTTATAAATTTTTTATTTCTTATTTTCTTTAAAAAAAATGACCAACGGCTTTGCACTTGTTTTATGTCGACAGTGCTGAAAGTAAAAACTGTGCCTTCGGAAACGGGGACAGAGAGAAAATGGCTCCACTCCCCCCCCAGCAGAGATTCGACGGCCTACACACTCCCGGTTCATGCTGAGCGTGAGAAAGAAACAAACGAAACACTGATCGGAGCAAGCGGCCGCGGTACTCGCAGTGCAACACTTGAAGCTATCAAATCTGAGGTTTTGCAAAGTGTTTGTTGTGTTTTAATTTTGTATTTATTGGCCAAAGGTGACTCGTAATAGTCTGAGACGTCTTGATGCTCAGCGTTTTATGTTCTCCTATCCCGAGGCTGGCCTTGTGTTTAAAGCGTTTTATCTGTGCCTAGAAAACAACTCTCGGAAAAGAAAACTCCCGACCTGCTGAAATCTGATTTACAGAACAATCTCTGCTCGCAGCGTTTTTATTACTCAGCTGTTTGTTTGTTTTACGATGTTTGTCTGACGCACATCTTGCCTTCTTGTTGACGAGTCAAAAAAAAATGAGAATTTATGTGGTGATGACCAAAAGTATTTGAAAGATTTTTATTTTATTTTTTGTTGTGTTGCAGAAAAATAAAAATAGAAACTTTACACAACTGATCTGACCAAAAATAAAAAAAGAAAAGGTGCTACCAACTTTGAATTGAAAATAAAATTTGGATATATTTTGAATTCTTTGCCGTATGTGTTGCTTTCATTTTCATTTACATTATTCTTTGACTTGATGCATGTTTTGAAGATTGGATTAACTAAAAAAACAATGGATAACAAAGCTGGTAAAATACAATGTATTTAACTTAAAATAAAGCCTATTTTTACCTTATGGTGATCAAAAATACACATATAGGATTTTATGTGTTTAATAAAAATTAGAAAAAATTAGGAGAAAGGGGAAGTTTGCCCAATACTTCATTCAATAATATTAAATATACCTAATTAATTATATTCTTAACAGTCGGGGGACTTTTATGGCGTGTGGAACAAAAACCTCTTCCTAAAGTCACTTTAACTTGAAAATAATATCAAACCACATTTGAATGTTTGCTGATTTATTTGTGGGCCCAAAAAACTATATATTTAATTTTAAAACAAAAATCAACTTTATTGTTGTAACTGGTGTGTGTATATATGGAAAAAATACTATTTAAGGGATTTGTTTGTTTCATAATTATTATTTATCCTCACTTAAATTATCTCAGTGAATTTGTATCTGTCTTATTTTAAGCGTGTAAAAAAAGATAAAAATTAAAGTTAACAGGATTTTAGTTTAGTCTTTTTCTTATTTAATATTACCATTAAAACATTCAATAATCCTTTAAGTTCAGTTACATTAGTCAATAGTGAATAAAAACTGGATAACATCAGCATTTATAATCTTAAACGCCCTAAAACTAGACTTTATAAACGCGTCTGTGTGGAAATAGCTCTAATTTATGTCCTTTAAAGGTGAAACATGAGGTTTCCATGTTAGGTGCAGGAGCCGCTTCCTCCAGCTATGGCGGCCATTTTAGGTGAACGATTCCCAAGGAGACGCTCCTGGACAAAGATTGTTGCTTTCCAGTCGGTCGTTTCCAGCTCTGTCATACAAAACACACGTTTGTTTTTTACGAACCGCGTGGACATACTTATATATATATATAAAACAACAACAGAGCAGTTTATTTATTTATTCTCCACCGACGCCGCGGCGAAGTTGGCCTCCGGATCGGAGCTTCATTAAAGGCTCATTTCAACGTTTTCATGTCGACATTGATCTGGTTCAGTTGAACCATGAATTTTTTTAAAGGATCAAACTTTTTTGCTTTTTTTTATGTACTGGATATAAATATATTTATTTCCATGTAAATTTCACACCCCTTACTAATTTTCCTGGTGTAAAAACACTCAAACGCGTATATCTTTTTAAAATTAAGCAATAGACTAATTTAAAAAAAGGAAGTAGACTCGATAAATGATCAGCTGTTCCTCTGAAATCCATATTTAATGTTAGATTAACTCCCTTATGGTTTAAACAAATTTAACAGCCTTAAATGGGCGGACTGTCCCTTTACTGCGCCTACAAATCGAGGTCCGACTTCGCTCGAGTCTTCTGGGTGTTTCCATGGTGACATCAGCAGGCGGACTAGAGTCGAGTGACACGTACTGGTTAGTTAAACTGTAGCAGCGACGCGGAGGAGCTCTCAAAACAACTCGGAACGCTGAGCCCGGTAAGCGTGTTGGCTCCACTTTGGGTTGTTAGTTTGTTTTATTGTTTCCTATTGTTGTATTTTATTGAGTTTAGTTGAGTTCAGCGACAAAAAGAAGCGCCCGAAAACGTCGAGTCGTGTTGACAGGGTTAGCCTCCGCTAGCTGGCTAGCTAAGCTAGCGTCGAGACTTCAACGTTGAGTCCGTTCAACCGTTAGCTTTTAAACGGTCGTCCAGAACTGTTAGGGCTAGCATTAAACCCTTTAGGATGTTTGTTTTAAAAATCTAAATATGTTTTGACCATTAGAATTAAACGTCTTCTCGGATATTCGCTGGTCGGCTATTGTTGTTGTGTCAACTGTTAAATCACGTAGTTTTTCTCTCCTCTCGGTGTCTCGTTCACTCTAAACACAGAGGAGCCTCTCAGTTGGTCTTCTGGTTCTAGTAGTTATCTTTATTTTACTGTAAATTTGATAGTTTACAGAAAAACAACAACTTTTATATCTTAAAAAAATAAAAAAATAAAAAAAATAAAGATAACAAAATAGTTTTTAATTTGATAACAATGTGTATGTCCTGTTATTAATCATCAACCTAGTGAAAAACTAGGTTGTATTGTTGATATATTTTAGATTTATGACCACAGATTGTTAGATATGCATGTTCTAGTAGTGGGTTATAAGTATTTAATATTTCATCACATCTTCTGGCTCCATCTCAATAGTTATGAAATGAATACATTGAAATGCTGATATATATACACACATACACGACGAAATCTTGTAAATATTTTTGCAAGAATTGTATGTCAACACAACCATTTTAATAGAAAAAATAGACCAAGGGTTTTCTAGTATCACCATATTTATCTAAGCTGCTTGTTTAAAAGGTCACAGCGTTTCAAAGACACTTTTTCTTTAATGAGATCATTGGACTCATTGGGAAGGAAAGTTTGGAAGCTTGAGACGAATCGAATATGTTTCAGTAGAAAGTCTGTTACACTTTCCATGCGTTATGTTCAGACGTCTGTTTAAAATGTGATTGTTGGCGGGTGTTATGACAGAGTTCAACCGTATTTCCTGCTAGATGATATGCAGCCTGTTGGATGGGGTCCCATGAGGAAAATCTGTATTTATTTCAAGTTATGTTAATGTGCAATGTCGATCAATATCAACGTATCATAATTTCGAAATATCCTGCTGCTCGACCTCTTTAAAAGTCACATTACTAGTGATAGTTTTTTCTTTTGTAGTTAGAAGTTCATAAAAAGTGTCAACATTCATGAGCAACAAAAAAAGTAAATGGAATAAAATCCTTAATAGTAATGGCGTCAGATATTTATAACCATGTAATAGAAATCCCAGCATAATTTACTTTTACTTTACAGGACAGACTGTCGGATCAACGCACTGTAAGGTCCTGCGCACCCGACCTCATCATGAACGTGTTTGATCGCACCGTCAACACCGATGCTCTCTTTCGGTTCTCCCAAATGTACGTAAGCGCACCCATCGCGACGGTCGCATGCTGTAACTCACCCCGCCGTGTCTCACGCCGCTTCTGTCGCGATTTTCTCCGCAGATCTCACTCCACCCAGCTGCACCTGAAGAAAGTGTACTCCAGCCTGGCCATCTGCATGTTTGTGGCTGCGGCGGGCTCGTACGTTCATGTGGTCACACGCCTGCTGCAGGTGGGTAGGGAGTGCACGCAACCGGCGGCAAGAAGGGGTTGACCTTTTAAAGTCATGAGTCAGTGGGGAAATCATGCAGAACCAGTCCAAATCTGATTTGAATATGTTGAAAGAAAACTTTTGAAGTTAAGTTCTTATGGTTTTTACTGATTACTCTGTGCAAGCATACAGTCTAATGGCAAATTATAGGTCAGGGCTGGAACAGATTAGATTTCAGTGACTTTAGGAAACAAGTTATGAGGTGTTGTGGGGATCTCCAAACTTTTGACGAGGTTTGATGTGCAGCCCAGCTTCACCGATAGATGTGTAGAGAAGCCTGGTCTGGACGGATGAGGCCACTGTACGTCCGGTTGGTTTAACTAGTCACTGGTTTGGCTCAGACATCTGTGAAACTGAAGCATGTGAATGTAATTCTCATTTTCTGTTTCCTAGTTCTATACTAGTGTAATAATACATACAAACCTAAAACCTGGCATTAGTGAACCATCTGTGCAGCTATGATTTGTGTGCCCCGTCAATCCTAACGGCCACATTGCATTTGTTAAGACTTAACACGCGATGTGTCGTAATTCTTCTCCAGAAAGAGCAAATCGTGATCTGAACTGAAGCAATCCTTGTCGGGTTGGGGCCTCTGTAATCTTTCAATCTTCAGATGATGCCGTCGGCAACTTTAAAATCCAGCATCTGTTGCGCAACGGTTTTGTAAATGATTGACGTAGAAGTCTGAAAGTCTGATTAGTGTTAACGCCCACAAAATACAATCTGAATTTCAGCAAATGATCAGATTTGAGCTTCAAGACCTTTTTGGTGTGAACGTAGGAGATGGTCTGATGACTTTATATCGCTCAAATACTGAGACACAACTTCCTTCTAACCTTCACAATAAGAGGCCTATTCATGCATTAAACTCATGTTGAGTTAAAGCTAGAATAGCTCAGGGTTGTGGTTCTTCGTCATGCTCGTACCTTGTCTCATTTAAACATAACATTTCGTAATGGGCTAAATATTATTACTCCAGAGTTACTAAACTAAAGATCTGTTGTAAAATTGACTGTAAATCGTTTTGTTATATCTGTTGATAAAGATTGTTTACATGGGCAGAAATTCCTTTTGGATGTTTTTGTTTACATGCACCTGGCTTTATTAGAGAATAACTGACATACGCAGAGTTGTAAAATTTCCCTGAAACCACAGAAGAAGAAGCACAGCTTCTTGTTTATTTGAACTATTTATGTCAAAGTAAACGTATCTAGCGTAGGTTAGTGGCTGTAATTCTGCTCCATTCAACCCTGCTTCAAAACGTTGTCAGCGAGGCATCACATCTGTTTATGCACGAGGTTCCACGGTTTCACATTTGTTTCTAACTCTCCCTAAACTCTGTGTGTGAATGATTATGAATATATTCTATGGATTATATGGAACATGTACGCGGTAAGAATGAACATTTGAAGCCAAATGTCGTAGCTGTAAGGTTTCTCTGCTCTGTGCCGTCTCAGGGCGGAGTGCTCTCTGTGCTCGGCTCGCTGGCCATGATGTTCTGGCTCGCCATGACGCCCCACAGCCCTCAGGTGGAGAAGAAGAGGCTGGGAATCCTCGCTGGATTCGCCTTCCTTACAGGTAAGATTAGGAATTCCTGTAGGAACTTTTCAATGATTTGTAGATTTATTAAATAAACTGAGCAGTCCGTCTGTAATTTTGGTCCTCCACGCCCGTGTTCACTCTGTATCTCTCCCTCTGCAGGTGTCGGCCTTGGACCCACGCTGGACTTTGTCATCGCCGTCAATCCGAGGTAGGTCAAAGGTTAACGTGTGCTCATTTTCTGTGGAGAGAAATTCAAATATTGCACCTGTCAAACATTAAGACGAGCTCGTTCTGCTCCGTTTTCTGTCCAGCATCATCGTGACGGCCTTGTTGGGATCGACGGTGATCTTCATCTGCTTCACCCTCAGCGCTCTTTATGCTAAACGCCGGAGCTACCTGTTCCTGGGAGGTGAGCGGCCGGCCTGACGCCGCAACGGTTTCTACTACCTGCAGTAAAAATGACCGAAGTGTCCTCTCCCCTCACAGGCACGCTGCTTTCCTGCCTCTCCGTGCTCTTCCTGATGTCTCTGATGAACCTTTTCTTTGGATCTTTGATGCTGTTCAAGGTAATTAGAGAAACAGGCATTTTCTGACCCAACCTCTCATATTCACCCTCTCAGTAGTGTTTATTACTACTCACATCCATGTTTTTATATAAACCAATCTTGAGTATTGAATGACTATTATAACAAAAAATATTGAGAGTGTGTGTGTGGGGGGTGAAATTACACATAACAGGAAGTTTTTGTCTCTTAACTTTATGAACCATTAATTTGGGTATAATATTTGTTGTTTTTTGGATTTCTATCCAGAAAATTACACGAGCAACTAGAATTACTAAAACAACACAACAAGGTACCTCAGGGTAGCGCTGCCAGTAAGACCTGTGTTAATTCAGCTCTCTGGACTTGAAGTAATGTCGTTTTAATACAACATAAATGTTTGCTCACAAAACCCCAACGGTCTTGAGTGCTGGGTGTTTTATTTATTTTCCAGTCACTCAAATAATCACAGAATCTCAATTCAAAGGTGAAATTAGCATAAATCACAAATGAAATCGCATCAAAAAAGTCTTATACTAACACTAACGCTGCCACTCGCCAGGATTAAAAGCCGAATGAAACAAATTGGGTTTTAGTCAAGATTTAAAAACCTCCAAGCTTAAGGCGGATGGCGCAAAGCTGGGTCTTGTTCAGTCACCAGCTTAGTCCTGAAAGAATTAAAATCTGTCTAGAGATTCCCTTCGGTTTCTCTTTCAAAAGGGAACTTTTGAGTCAGGCAGACAAATAAATATATGTTAATAGTTTTGGAGTTTTATTTTCCATGCGCCTGTAATATAATATAATATTTAGGCAGTAGGACGGAAACATTTTCTGATATAACTCTGGAATCTGCTCAGTTAAACGAAGGCAGCGTGTCGAAGGGGTCCATCACCGCACTTCACACCTGCTCGCAAACACCGCCCCAGAACTTTCTTTGTAGTCAACGATTTGGATTTTCAGCCGCCTCTTTTCGTGTTTCACACAGAAACTTGCAAAACTGGTAAATCCTGGCTTTAAAAAAAAAACCCTGTTCTCAGCGGCGTGCTGAAAACTCAATACGGTGCAATTTATTTGATCCCACAGCTTCTTCCTCTACGTAGACTTGGAGTAGCTCATGTACGTGTCGCCACATGCTACTCTTTAACACCCGATCTGTTCTTGTAGTCCGGAAACCTGCCAGAGAGACGTTGGAGTCTCAGTAAAACACATAAAACTGCTTTTCCGATACTCATGCTGAGTCCTATATTGAAGTTCACACACATATATATATATATATATACTTTATGTGGATGACATTCTTAATACTGTATTACTGGCCTATTTTTTGGTTTATTTGTTTTTTTAAACCATCATTAGTTGTTCTTTTCTGTTTATACCATTTCCCTGTCCCATGTTTCCACTAAAACCATTTCAATATATTATATTTTAAATATATATCGAAGGATAAATTTAAATTATAAATGTACGCGGCCGTTCCCTGATTCTCTTCACATCGTTGCCGATCGGGTTTATCTCTGTTGCTCTGTAAGGGAATGTAAATTAGTAAACATAAAAAGCAACTAACTTATCATGCCAATAAAGGTTGTTTTTTTTACACAGTGAAACTTTTGTTGTAAGTTTCTCCAGTCAGTCCTATGAACTGGAGATAACCACCGTAACCCTTCTGTACGTCTTGTGGTTTTTAACTATTAGCATTTTTGTTATTTTACTCTGTTGCTGATGTCCTCTGTGTCGTAATCGTTGCGTCTCTCACCCCGGCAGGCTCACATGTACCTCGGGCTGCTCGTCATGTGCGGCTTCGTCCTCTTCGACACTCAGCTGATCATCGAGAAGGCAGAGAACGGAGACAAGGACTACGTCTGGTGAGGACTTCTGTTTAACTTCTGGTTTTTCTAACCAAATAACATGCAAATATCGTCGTTAAGAGTCGCCACTGGTTCCACTGCTGGCAGTCTTGTGTCACATTTTCTTATTTTTATTTTGTTGTTTTTTAGGCACTGTGTGGATTTGTTCCTGGATTTTATCACAATCTTCAGAAAACTGATGATCATCTTGGCCCTGAATGAAAAGGTACGGCTTATATAACCTGCACATATCCTGTTTAACCATTAATACATCCGAAACGGTTCCTTAAGAACAAAAATGAAAGGTTCAATTTAGAAGAAAATGTTTAACCATTGTTGGCTGGAACGGCTGGTGAAAGTCGTGAGATTTTGCTCTCGCCGTTTGGGTTTCGTTGGCATCCTCTGACTTATCTTAACTATCAGAGTAGAAATGACCTTTGTGGTGGAGAAAATGAGGGCTGGAAGTCGAAGCATGCAGATTTACTGAAACTGAACAAGTACATTCCTACTGCTTAGGAAAATAAGTGCATTTATATAACCTAGCATCACTGAAGGCACTATGAGAAGAGATCATCGCAGAATGCGGTCCAACGCGTTCCTTGCTAAACTCGGCTGAAAGTAACTACCTGACATCTTTGGAAAACAGAGCTCAGTACTTCAAGAAATTAGTAGAGCTTGTTTTTATTAAGTACAGGATCTCATAATGACTAGATGCTTTCATGCATACATAAAATACAACAGATGCATCGTACAGTTTACCTAAACCATCTCTGTTCCTTGCGTGTTTGACATCTTAATTTAATCTTAAATTAGCGGTTAGCATAACTAGCTTCGCAAAGGTTAGGGCTCTTATCTTACCGGAAGGATAAAAGATAAAACGGGGATGGTCCTGTCGGCCTTCCTGTTATCTGCTGGAAGTCTTGCTTTTTGTCTGCCTGAAGGTCTCAACATAAAAATAAAATTAAAAAAGTTCTGCTTTTTTTTTAGGCCGCCTCTCATTTCTGCTTCCTACAAACAGTCGAACTCTTCAGTTACGCTGAAAACACTTCCCTGTGGATGCGTTTCTGTTTCTGGAAGTATTTAGTCTTCTACCATAAAACTAACTTATGTTTTTGTTTGTTTTATGTTTTTAGGACAAGAAGAAAGAAAAGAAGTAAAGCCAGACGGGAGTTTTGGTAAAATTAAGATTAAAAAAAAGGCACAATTTGCGACGCACTTGGTGCTTTTTTTATTTTTACTTTCTTCTTTTTCTCAATCTAAGTCTTACGTGGTCTTATGGGCTATTATTTCTTTGATTTATTTTTTATTTTTTTGTGCTTATTTTAGAAACTTGCAGGGGTTGTATGTAGTTTGTGGTACCTGGAAAACACAGCAACCCTGCAGTGACCAGGCTTGGACTGTAGAGGGAGGCGTTGCCTCGCCGAGGCCTGGAGACTATAAACAGCAATTCAGAAACTTTATCTTACTTTTATTTAGTGCCATCAATTAAGACTGTAGATCCATTTTAAAGCTTCAGAAGTTGAATACTTTTGGTTTGATTTCTGTTTGATTTGCTTATTTATAGTTTTCCTCAGTTTATGGTAGTGAAATGTAAGATTAGCGTCCCGTGGATTAGATTAAAGAGACTTTGTTTGTTTTTCCCTGTTTTGTGTAAAAACAAATTTTAATTTGGTTAAACTTGAGACCTGTCAGAAACCAGTAATCCCATTAAACCCATTTTGAGGGACTGGTTTATGGAATCAGACACTAGGGAAGGAGACTGTGCCATCGCTCCTTTTATTTTATTCTCTCCCAGCAACAGGTCTCTCATCTGGAACCCGCCTCTTGTAAATTTCCCTATAATCTGCTGTTACTTTGCCAAATAACCACGTTAACCAGGCAATTTGGCATCAGTACATTTTTTTTTCTTTAATCGTAAACTGTGATACATTTTTTTTTCTTTAATCGTAAACTGTGAATGTTTTTTGTTGTATAATGGAAACTACTAATTTGATACATTTGCTCAATAAATGTGTTAAACAAACGGAAAGTTCCTGGTTTTTTAATAGGTTAGCCTGATATTTGTTTGTAACTTAAACAACATTTGGATTTATCAGATTGGGAGAAAAATGTTGAGGAAAAAGTGCTGATAGTTATATTATAATCAACAGAATGTGTCTTTAGATCAGCAAGTAGAAAAAAAACATCGTTCAGCCGAGCAAACGCCGACAAGGTTGGACGTGTTGAGCGTTCAGAGATACTTTTCTACATACCTTGGTTGTAATGAGGTTATTTGAGTTACTGTTGCCTTTCTATCAGCTCCAACCAGTTGGGCCATTCTCCTCTGACCTCTGGCATCAACGAGGAATTTTCGCCCCACAGACCTGCCGCCCACTGGATATCGTCTCTTTTTCGGACCGTTCTCTGTGAACCCTGGAGATGGTTGTGATTCAAAATCCCAGTAGATAAGCGGTTTCTGAAATACTCAGACCCACAACCACGCCATGTTCAAAGTCACTTAAATTACCTTTCTTCGCCGTTCTGACGCTCGGTTTGAACTCCAGCAGATCGTCTTGACCACGTCTACGTTTCATAAATGCATTGAGTTGCTGCCATGCGATTGGCTGATTAGGAGTTTGCGTTAACGGGCATTTGGACATGTGCACCTGATAAAGTGGCTGGTGAGTGAATATTTATATTATCGTCACGTCAAACTATTTTAATATCTTGCAGGATGAATTCAAATCATCATCAGATGATAGAAACTGGGTTAGACTTCGGAAAACCAAACCAAACCAACCAAGCTGAGGTGGAGCTAGCTGGGCGCAGACCCGGAGTTGCACCAAATCCTAGGGAATCATCATATTCTGCGAGCACAGGGGACGACAGCGTGCATTCCGCTTTAATTTCTATTTTGTTTGAGAATTAAAAATGGATCTTTATATAAAACCTACTCCATAATATCGACCTGCACAGTGGGGTCACCTTCTCTACCTTTCAACCTGCGTCTGAATCTGAGGAAAATGACAAACGTTATTGTTAGAGCCCCACCTACAGGTCCTTACGAGTCCACATCTAAAGGTGACAGAATTTTTGAAGTGATGCATCATCAGAACCTGATCACTGAAATGTTGGTCAAGCAGCAAAGCCTGTCACTGCTGCCCAAGAGAGACATTCCTGTATTTTCAGGTGATCCACTCACATATAGATCTTTTCTCAGAGCATTCGACAATGCTATTGA
>JAVLVB010001109.1:2295307-2341909 GCA_032876305.1 Orestias chungarensis
CGGCGCAATACAGTTTTTGACCGTGTAAACTGTGTATTTTTTTGGGAAAAAGGAAAGGAGATTGTAAAGTTGATTTATCGTCATTTTTGTATTTGCATTTTTTACATATAAAGAATTTTTGTTAAGTTCACGGTTCGCACGCGTCCTTTACTTCCAGTGTCTAAGGAATGACACAGATATTGGATCTGTTGCCATAACAGTTATCTAATGAGATCTAAACCTAAGGCACAGATGTGAGAGCTTCTGAAGTATTTGCCCGTAACGCCACCAAACCTCGTCGTTAAAATCACGTTGAAGTCCTGAACTCTACGAGATGGCGGTACTTAAACAGTAAAAAGAAGTTTGTTATTGATTTGGGAAAACAAAGAGGGATGGTTCACGATTTAGTCTAAACAGATAAAAGATGCACTGACCTTTGAATCCTGAATTAAGACTCTTGAAAACGAACTAAATGAAAACACTTTTATTTAGAAAGTTCTTCTACTCGCTAAGAAACAAAAACGGCGGAGACTGTGAAACGTGAGATCTGGCCTGAATCGACTCGTCAGCAGATTTCACATAAAGATGATTTCAAATAAATAAATAATAATAAATTTCAATCAGATGATGTAGCCTTTTCTTCTTCCGGTCTATGTTATTATTGCTGGTATATATTACCTTTTAAATGCATCAGGACTCAGAAACGGACACGTCCCAAAATAAAAATTAAATTATTTGTACATTAAAACCATGATGAAGAGAAAACAGAGATGAACATTCTTGCTTTTTTGTTGTTGTTTGTGTTTTGACTTCTTATCTTTTCTCAACATTACAGTGAAACGATGAGAACGGAAAGTTTTGCTGCAGCCGCTTTCATGGAGACGTTTCTGTGCTGATCTTAAGCTCGACCATGCGGGGTCGTTTTTCATTGTTGTTTTTTTGTGTCGGCCCCATCTACATCAGTTCAAGAGAAAAGTCCCCACTTAAAGTCTGATTGTGAAAAAGTGAGCGACCTAAATTATATCTTGGTGCCGTTTGGCTTCGCGTGTGTTTTGCAAATCCTGAGGAGAAGAGATCCATCCGCGTTTCAGGTAGCAACAGCTCGTGTCAGAGTTACCAGATGCCCCGCCCCCACGTCCTCCATCATCATCCTTGGCTTCCGCAGGACGACAGACTGTCGTACAGAGAGTCGCTCAAGGACTCCGGCGTCTCCACGACCTGCGGGCAGCTCGGAGAGAGCGCCTCCTCGGGCCGCTCCCTGAGGAGCTCCAGCCCTGCCTCACGGCTCATCTGGGGGACGCTGGGGGCGCGACCCTTCCCCCTGCGGCTCAGGCCGGACTGGGCCGGGACGGGCAGGCCGCCGGGCTCGGCCACGCGGCTGGAGGACGGGCCACCGGCTTTCAGGCTCTGCGAGACGACAGAGGGGGAAACGATTCACGTCATCTTATGTAACATCAGGTGCAGAAACAAAAGTGGGTTACATCAGTGAATTTTTAATAGTAAAGTCATTAATAATTTCTGTGTTCTTTTTTTTTTTTTTGATTACATAATATCACACCAGGATATTTTTTTTTTTTTAGTCCTATCCTTATTTTTAACCAATTTACCTCCAGATTAAACACAAAACCTGCTTCAAGGAAATGGGATTTAACATGAAATTTAAACATAAACTAATTCCATTATTTCCATCTCTAAAGCAACACTGAAGAAGTTTCAGTTTTGGTCAGTTTTTGCCACCCAGTGTGGACAGAAGCAGTAATGTTTTACCCTGAAGGAAGACTGCATTTCCCATGAGCACCAGCGCATAGCGTGGTAAAATCCTGATCTCCGGATCGCCTGCGGTTGGATTAAAGTACATTTCTGTTTCCAGTGTCTGTGTGAAGGATGAATAGCGATGAGGTGATGAATCTAATTGTGGTGAAACAATGTCATATGATGATGTTGGAGGAAAACGGATGCCATAAAGCAGTCAGCACATTTGTAGTTGTTTTGTGTTTCAGGGTTCCTGCCACCCTCCTCAAAGTTGCTTAGTGCCGGTTAAAGTGGTACGGACCCCTTCGGTTCGTAACAGAGGCTTCATTCAAGGAGCTGTAAGTCGACGTATGATCACAAAAATTAAGAAAATATTATTTCAAGGTTGAAAAGTTACTTAATGTTGCTTTAAATGTTGGTGACTGTACTTTAACTTAAACTAATTTCCCTTTGGGATGAATAAAGTATTTTTTGATTTTGATTTGATTGATTTAAACTAATGAAAACATTGAGTTTAATGTGAAAATAATAGACCAGACTCGACTCAACAGTTTTCTAGCAAAGGGTGGCCGATCGTATGGGTGCCATCAAAACAACCTTAGCTTCCTGATCTCCATGCCACGCCGCATTGATGCAGTAATTCATGCAACAGGAGCCCATGTGATGTAGCGTAAAACATTTTAATTTTGCCGTTTAAAAGGAAACAATGCTTGAAATAAAACAGTGTTTTTAATGGAACTCCGAATGTTTTCCTCCTAAATACTACTTACCATTTCCATAATCTTTTAATTTATTAATATACACCCGCAGCTGGCTTTGTTGCAAATAAACTGAATTGAGTGTAAGCATTTTCCTTTTCTAAAAGACAGACGATGCTCCCTGGTGCTCACCCCTCTGAACGGGGATCCAAACGTCCCCGCGTCCTCCTCTTCCTCCTCCTCCTCCACGGCCAGGTAAACCTCCGCCGGCCCTGCTGGAGTCTTCAGGTTGGGGAAAGTCCAGGTCTTGGAGCGAGGAGAGAACAGGTGTGCTCCATGGGCTTCTTTATCTGCCGATGGTACCGCGATAGTTAACAGTAGCAGCCGTGGTCAGGGGAGTTCGCCGGCTTTTGTCCAATTACCTTCACGGACGACTCCGGCCGAGCTCCTCCCCTCCAGCACGGAGCAGTACTGAATGGTTGGGATCAGCTGCTTGTCGGACCCGAGCTCCTCCTGCGACGTCAGCTCTCTGTCCAGGGTACGAGCTCGTCGCCCGGACCTTCCCGGCGAGTCGGCGGACTGATGCTGCGCTCCGGCCCTCGACTTGGACGGACCTCTCCCCGTTGCTCCGCCGCTGTAGTCAGGGAGAGGGAACGTGCCGATACCGCTGTCCAGGGTGTACGTGGAAGCACCAGAGCCTGCAGGAACACAACGGAAAGGTTCAAAATAATACTTTAAAGGAGGCGAATGTTTATTTTACATCAGGGGTCTCCACACCTAGACTCAGGAGTCACCCTCCAGGCTTGCCATCAATTTTTGCAAAAACCCTCCTAACGAGCCAATTATTTGCTTAAGTTGCAGAAGAGTAGCTCTCGAGGACCGGAGTTGGAGAAACCCTTATTTAGATGGATATGCAGCAGCAATTAAAACGTTTTTCCTGATTTGACCAGAGCTCTCGTCCAAATATTAATCAGGCAGCCTGATGTCCTTCAAACCGAGATACGAAACATAACCTGCTTTATATGGACCAACTGTGGCCTGTGTTGAGGTGACCCAGATGTTTCAATACTGCATAGATCTCTGATATAATCAGTTCGTTGTAGCCTTTAATCCGCCCCACTGTTTTAATTTAAGCTGGTATCCAGCATCTGCCTCAAAAAACCTTGAGGCTACAGAAGCAGAAGACCACACCGGGTCCCACTCCTGTCAGCTAAGAACAGGAAACTGAGGCTACAAATTAGCAAAGGCTCACCAAAATTGGACAATAGAAGAATGAAAAAACGTGTCCTGGTCTGATTAGTCTCGATTTCTGCTGCCACATTCAGATGGTAGGGTCAGAATTTGGCGTCAACGACAAGAAAGCATGGATCCATCCTGCCTTGTATCAACGGTTCAGGCTGCTGGTGGTGGTGTAACGGTGTGGGGGATACTTTGTTGGCCCTCTTTGGGCCTCTTAGTACCAACTGAGCATCATTGGTACTAAATCTGCAGCAACTGAAGGATTTCATCATGTCATCATGGACCAAACTCTCTGAGAAATGTTTCAGTACCTCGTTGAATCAACGCCACGAAGGATTAAGGCAGTTCTGAAGACAAAAGGGGGTCCAACCCTGGACTAGCAAGGCGTACCTAATAAAGTGCCCGGTGAGTGTATGTAGACATTAAAGTACAGCAGAACTTCACTCTTTAGTTTAGACATATCTACTTTCAATCCTACATAAGAGCCTTAAACATGGCGGTAAGGTGCTGAAATGGCCACGAAGCCTTGATGTAACATCTACAACTCCCCTTACCTGCAAAGTGCTGAGAGTGAACTGAATCTGCGAGGTTTTCATCCGACGTGATCTTGCTGATTCGGTCTGATCCCTGCATGAGAAAAACAACAAGGACACAGAAAGCAGTGAATGTTCTGAAATCACACGAAACCGATGCCAGGTTTGGATTTTAAAGCTGAAATCGAGTGAAGTAATCAAAGTTCTGGATGCTTATTTTCAAACATGGTCAGTCTAAAATAAAGATGAAGAACTATAAAGGCACCTTCTCCATGTCGTCGTGACTGGTGGTGTGACTGATGACGCTTGTTTGCTGACTGAACACCGGCTTGGAGGTCTTACAGTCGAACGAAAGCCGGCGCTGTGGGAGGCTGATCACTTCTTTTCCATCCACTCTACATTCATCAGACACAAAATGAAGTTAAAATATCTGGTTAGTAAAATATCAGTATGACACGCCTGGGATTACTTTATGAATGATCTATAACGGCGATTCAGACTTCATTTGAGTGAATATTAAGGTTGCCACATATGAACATCTTGAGATGGATTTTTACTATAGTAGAACTTGGACTATTGCTTATATGTTTATAATAACAAGAAAAACTTTGCACTGAATTAACGACTAGAAGATACTTTAATAGAAAGACAGACATTTAACTGAAAAGCGGGGATGTCGAAGGCTCCTAAGTAGTACAAACCATAAAAATGTTAAAAACTAAAAATGGCTCCTATGAAACAGTGAGTATCACTGAAAAATATGCTTATTTAAAATTTTGACTATTATTATCTCCTCGAGTCTTTCTCATACACAATAGTTTACAATTATTTTCTAGTTTTTAACACTAATCATTGGCTTGATTTTTAATTATATAAATTACGATGATTAAACTGGGTTTGATGTAATTCCCAGTTTAACATCAGACCCAATTTTATTATTTAATTGTTAATGTTTCAAATAAATAAGAATTATTACTAAGTGTAATGTAAATACGTACAAAATGTTCTCATAAGAGCCATTTAAGCTAACGTAGGGAGGGTAGCTTAACATTATTTATCACTTTTTGTTTTTGAAGTGTGGTTTTATGTAGAGGTTATCTGCAGTAAATATCTCACATGTAACAGATTTCTAAACAGTTTCCATGTTCATTTATGTCCATCTATTAGCTTGCTTAAAGCTAATTGCTACCAAGAGAGAATCACACAAACTTAAAGAGCCAAAAATTCGATGGTTATGATATACAGAGGAAAAATGATGACTTTATTGAACTAAACAATGGTTATATGACTCTTAAATAATATCAACGAGCAGGAGGCTGTTATAATAGTTGTAATCTGTCATATTTGAAAGTAATCCGTTGGTTTATATGTCAGAATTTAAAGGACTGAAGTGACGAAATGGCAACCAATGCATGTTTAAGAAGCAGAGGTATAAAAACCACACCTGGAGACTTTTTAGAGGAGAAAGCTGAACCACAACTGGGATCGAAAATCCAGAAGTTATTCCAAAGTTATCTTAGAGACCAACATGGTCTTAACCATCTAGTTTTGCAGCACGTTTTTGATGGTGTGTTATTATAAAGGACCAAAAACCAACACTGCCACCAGCGTCCTTAACGAGGGTGTTCTATATAAATAACTAGCTAATGCAAATATGACGGTGATTTTAAACAGGATGCATGTAAATCACGAGGAAATGTCTGAGGTTTTAAAATGGCAGAAAACTGTTCAGGCTATATAAATGTGCTTAATTTCTGCACTGAAACTAGGCCTCAGATTTTTGTTAAAAAGTAAAAAATATGTTTGACTAGATTAATGAATAAAATACAAAAAGAGGAATAGTTTACAACTTTAAAATCAGAGAAAACAAGAGAAGGGTATCGGTTCAGTTAACATGTCTTTAGAGTAATTTAAAGTTTTTTATGAACAAAATAACATTTACTTTACTGAACCCTGGAGCAATAAACGGAGATATGTCAATATTTCTAGCAGTGACTAGAACATAAATACTAAAGGTGGACGATGTCGGAAACCATCTTTGATCTTAGTAAGAAAACAACAAAGTACATTCCTCAGATTTCTGTCGGATGTTGTATTTTAAAACTAACTCGCCCTCACCTGTTAAGCAGCTGTTGCATGAAGTTGTCAGAGCGTCCCCCACGGTACATTACAGCCAGCTGTCCCTGAGCTTGGTCCATCACCACCTCACAGGAGTGGCCCCTGCCGGATCTCTCGACGTAGGCCCTCTCTTCCTCCAGGGCCCTCCTCAGGCCTTCAGCCTTCTCCATCAGGGTTGAGATGTTCAGACCTTCCACACCTTCCTTGCATCTGCTGGTCATTTTCGCAGAGTCTCTTCCAACCGAGGGAATGTTTATCTTCCACTCCTTCTTCTCGTCTTTTGCTTTGGCGCCGTCGGTCTTGCGGCTCAGTGCAGGCAGCTTACTCTTCTTCAGACCGAACCAGCTGGCAATGCCGTTTGAGGCTTTCTGCTTGACCTCAATGCTCTGCCCGCCTCGGTCCTGCTCTTGAAGCTTTAGGACGTTCTCTTCAATCCCCTTCATCACTTTTTGCTCAATGGCAGATTGTGAAGTGGGAGCTGGCGGCAACGGCTTCTCCGCCTCAGTCATTGGGGGTCTTGGAGGAGGAGGTGGGAGGCTGTCTCCGTACATTGGATTCTTCTTTCCTTTTCCGACGATTTTTGTCCTCTCCTCTGACTTTGATGAGTAACGCGGTGCTTCTGAAGGCTTCCCAGCTCGGTGGACAGGGACACTTTGGCATGGTTTGGAAGGTGACTTCGGAGGGATTTTGTTAGGATTATTGCTACTCTGGGGACCACTTTTGACATTGTAAGCCAGATTCAGGGAGCCAGGACACTTGATGTTGTTGCGCAGGACCTGCGGAGCATCTGTGTTCGGGGATGGTAAACCAGTTTTGCTCTGGGAGCCCTCCTGCTTGGCCATGCACTGTTCTTGCTTACCTGATGGAGATTTTCCAGTCTGTTCATATAGCTGAGATGAACTGGGGTACTTCAAACCAACACTGCCACTTTTCGTTTTACCATCCAAAGAGACCGCGTACTTTGAATGCCGCTGTTCCTCTTTGGGGACCTCTGTGAATCTTTCTGCTGTCTTGCTGCTTTCCTCGACATCCGCAGCCTCAGGTACAGTGTCAACGGACCTGACTTGCAAATCTTCAGAACTCCTTAGTTTTCCCAGTGCTGCCAGTCTGTCTTTGAAAGCATGGTGACTGGAGTCGGCCTGGGATCTCCCTGACCCAGAACTAGGTCTCTTAGGAATAGATGATGATTCACTCCTTCGGACTGGAGGTGGAGGTGGAGGCTGAGAGACCTCCCTTATGTCCATCTCCTCTTTCTCTCTTGTTCTAGGGTAGCTTGCCTGGCTCTGCACTTTGTTAAGGGCGGCTGTGGGCAAACTGTGATGGTTGACCCATACTGGACTGTCTGAATCTTCTTCATCATCGGATGTCGACTCTGACGTTGATGACGTTGATGACTGCTTTCGCTGAGGAGAAGGATTCAGGACACTTTCTGGTAAAGATTTAACAAGCTTCCTCTCACCACTGTTAGCCTTTGTTTGGGAGGGAATAGTGCTTCTTTTGTCAAGACCATGTGTTTGTTCCTCTTCTCTGGTGGTGGACATATCCAAGACATTTTCATAATGGGGGACGTTTTGAGAAGCTCTGGGAGAGCTTATGGCTTTAGCAAATGGATTTCCCAGTTTTAAGCCATCACAGGTTTTAGGAGCAGAGAGACTGTTGTAGCTTATGTCCTTAGAGGGCAGAAGACAAACATCTTCAGGTTTCGGAGGGGAGGTTGGTGCCGAGTGTGTGGCAGGGTACGACTCGGACCTGGATGGAGGGGGTGGGGGCTGCTTGCACCTCTCTGTGGTTGTGGCTCTTCGTGAAGGAACTGGAGAGTGGTACACCTCGTAGTTGTTGGTGCGACATGGGATTCTGGAGTTGCGTGTGAGCTGCGGGCTTAGGCGAACTGCAGACGTAGATGCCTGGGCCTTGTCCCCCATCGACGGGATGTTCAAGAACTTGAGCAGCTTGGATGGGGAGTTGATGGCGGCAGTTTTGACGTCGTTGAGGCAGGAGGGGCTCGGACTGACAGACGCAGTGGCTCGGACAGAGGAAGCTTCTTGGTCGGTGACGTCTGGCTCGGGAACTGCTGTAGGGTCATTTAGCATACAACTGGACAAATGCCCCAAGCCATTATGAATGCCGACGTTTGTATCCATGCTACAGTGAGGGATCTGATCGCTCTCCTTTACAGGACAAGGCAGATCGGAGTTGCCACAGAAAACATTAATCTCTTCAGAAACACCGGTTTCGGAGCTGTCCTGTTCAATTCCAGAAACCTCCAGGCTCTGACGGAGCATCTCTGTCACTGGCTGTGCTGAGGCTCCTACTGGCTGCTGGTGGAATTTGTTGACGGTACATTGCTTAGTCTCCCCTGCTCTAGTCTTACTTTGACATTCACTCATGGCAGCTGCAGGAACATGGCTCTGGACGGAGGAGTTGGGTTTTGGAGGACTACAGACATGGCTGCATGGCTTTGGAGCACTGTCCGGACTCCTTTTGCAATGTAAACAGCATGTGCTTGCTGCCTCACACTTTGCTGCCCCGTCACCGTTGACATTATGGTGCGCGTCAGTGTCGGTGCAGGAGCAGTGGCAGTGTGTGTGGTGGGATTTGCACGGGACTGGGTGGGGGTCTGCGGTGGCCAGAACAGCCTCTGTTGACATCAGCACCTGGCTGTAGTCGCAGAACGATAAGCTTGTGGCGGACGGGTGGAACTTCAGGGGGTCCGTCTCCTCCATTTTGCGCAAGACCTCCAAAATGTGCGCTTTCTTCTTGAAGAACGGAGACAGAGCCTCCATGGAGGCGGCAGGGCCACGAGGGCCCGGGGAGGCGTGCTGTGTGCGGAAGCCATTTCCCTTTTGAATAAAAACAGATTAAGATCAGGAAATTATTAAGCGTGGACTACATATAAAATTTATTGAACAATTCAGTTCACGAAGACCTTTGAGTGTTTGCGTAAAGGAAATGAGTGTAAAGCAGATTAGCAGCCTTAGCTAAAAACAGAGCAAAGGTCAGAAGGCAACACACCCAAAGGTGGGGTTTGTAGACCCACTGTTTTCCCTCTCACTTTCAGCTAAAACTCTGCCCATCTGCTCTTTATTAATCACCTTGGCTTGTGCTTCAGTTTGAGCCGGCTCCACCTGTTTGTCCAAGTCATTGTGCAGCTGTGCATTGTAGTCTGGGAGGGGTCCTGCCTGGACCTGTAACAGGAGATTCAAAGGGCAATTAGGATGATGCTGCATACGCCATGGGCTACTACATACCCAGACAACAATGAGATGCTTCATCTTGGCAACTGTATGAAAAAAAAAACACGACACAGGTGAAAGGACCCAGATCCATTAATGCCTCAGGAAGGTTTCCACAGCTTCCACTGATACAGAATCAGAGCTGACAGTAATCTATGACAGCTCTGTATGCTGCTTAGAAAGTCACAAAGTCACTAAAAAGCTGCCTCTTTTTGCATCTAAGCTGTTGCATTAAACTTTGAGGTGAGTTACCTGGTAGTGAGCTGTGGGATGGTTGGGGAGCTTCTGCTGGAAGAGTTCACAAAGTGCTCGGTTCTGTCTCTCAAGGTCGAACACCAACATCTTCAACTTGATGCATTCCTCCCGCAGATCCTGCACAGAGACACACGTTGTGTTCACAACTAAACCAGGGGTCAAAGGAAAGAGGTTTAGATACATGAAAAGCTCATGTTTTAATGTTACCTTCTGATTAAGCAGGGCTTGGACCACATGATTGGCCACCTATAAAGAGAAAAATCATCCTGGAGTTATGTTCGCCCGCCAAGTTTAGTCAGCAAACTGTGACCATTCCCCGACATGGCCTTACCTCATCCAAGCATCGCTCATAAGCTTCCCTCTGGCTCTCATTCGCCAACACCAGAGCAGAGTTCTCTGCCTGCAGATCAATAAAGACACAGCTTAAAACGGTTGTTTGTTTAGTGCTAGAGACATGAACTGAAAGCTACAGAACAATACGATGCACTTAAGACTTCAGTCTGGAAAAAAAACGAGTATTTAAATAACGTGACAGTCAATAAACATATCTATATAGGAAACATGTATGACACTAACAACATCATCCGGCTCCCTTTTAGGGGGGGGCCACAGCTGGTCATCTGGACCGCCAGATGATTTTATTTTAAATAGAGATCCAGCTGTGCATCCTTATGAACTCACCTCCAGCTCTCTGAGTCGGTCCATAAGCTCGCTGCTGTTGTCCTCCAGGTAAGACTCCCCGTCCGCTTCCTCACCCTCCTCCTCGGAGCCGAAATCTCCATCACACGTTTTCTGTTCTGCCTCATCGGACATTGTTCTCATCTGCAAAACAAAGAGGAGGATTTTCAGCCCTCACTGCTGCCATCCTAATGGCGAATTAAAGAAAAAAACGACTAATTATGGACATGAAAGGACATAAGGGTCATCTCAATATCATTGTTTCCAATATTCATACCGCATGGGACTGTTCCAGGTGCAATTATGGTTTGCTAATATATATTACGAGTTCTGAAGCTATGTTTCTCACGCTGATGCAATATTTAGCATGAATTTAGTAGGACGGTGGGCACAAATGAAATTTTTGGAAGCCCAAATTAGAAACAAGAACAAAAAGGTATATATCACACCGGTTATCGTCAATATGTAATTATTATGAAGTATTATTTAGTATGTTTCATCAGGCACTCTGTGAACATGTTGGATTGGTTTTAAACATACTAGAAAAATACACTAAAGTGTTGAGGAATGTATAGATAATTTATGTGGTTTGAAAACAAACCCAACTTAAACATGAAATCTTTTTAGACTGTATGGTTTACTGGCAGTAATTTCTGCAGGTGTGTGTGTGCTGGGTAAAACTCAAACATTTTAAACAAACTAATTGCACACACACGCAAAAATCTTAATGAATACATTTGATTTTTAAAGCTGCTTGCAAGCAAAACCATTAAACTTTGACTGACTACACGCTTTATAACAGAAGGGACTATTTGTAGGTCGCCAGACAGGTTTCATATCAGACAAAGATAACCAGTAAATTCAACTTCCGGGTTTCAAATAAAGAAAGCTGAGCCAAGCAATAATAATAATACAGACTTTGACTGGACCGCAAGTGGGTTCAGACATTTTCCTACGGAATTTTCTGTTAGGAATTTTTTCCTCTGCTTATATTTTTGTCTCCCGTTTCCTCAAACCTTCAGTCGCTCGTGGGAGACGGTCGCTTGTACTGAGCCAGGTTCGGGTTCTGCTGGTGGTTTCTTCCTTTCAAAAGAGAGATTTTCCTCCCCACTGTCGCTACATGCATGCTCAGTATGAGCGACTGCAGTAAAGTCAACGACACATAAACCATTCAGTCTGATGCCAGTCAGATTCCATCAAATAAAATGGAAAAGGAGCAACAATACCTACTATTTGAATGTTGACTAAGATACAGAAAAAGAGGCTTGATAATTGCCTATGATATAGAAATCATTTTTGATTTAGGATGAACATCTAAATAAGAGGTTGGTAATATATGTTGTTGGGGTTTTATGAAGGAAGGAGTCCTATTAAACTAACATCTAGCTTAAGTTAAGAGAAAACCATAACTACACATCAATAACATGTTGATTTTTCTTGGAAAATATTTGTATATATTTTTAGTTTCTCGTTAACACAATGAAGGGGAGGTATGAAAACAACCAATGTTCACCATGTTAAGAAAAGAGGATGAACATCAGACCTCATCCGCTTTAATGTTTCTGAATTCTACACTTTGCCTGACTAACGTTTTCAGACTGATCGGTCTTTGTTTAGGTTGCATGGTTGGGTCTTTGAACACTGGGAGTAAAGTCTGGAATCACAAATATTCTATTTTACCTTCATTTTCCGTACTAGTCCAGATCTAAAACATCCTTAAATCCACCACCTTGTCATAAAAATAGCAAATGTCAAATATCCAACATGGTTCTAATATGTAGAGCAATGTTGTAAAAAAAAGTTTCCAGCTATTGCAGATCGGTTTATTGTTTCAAACGCTGCCGCCGTAGCAAACCTTCTCCATTCGTTTCCCCGAGCGAACCAAAACAAAGACCAGCCGACCTCCACGCTGCAGAGCTTGCTCTTGCCTCTGCTGGTGTGTAATCACAGTAATCCACAGACACAGTGACTGTGTACAGAGATAAGCCTCTCTGTCCATGTCCTCCTCAGATCGAGCTGCAGCAGCATCGCGCCGAGTCCCAGAGAGAGCGTGCCAAGCTGCCGGGCGCCGCTCCGCCAGGACGGCATCCAGGTGTGTCTCCTGGTGAGTGTGTACTTGTGAGCGTGGAAGGGAAGGCGTCTCGAAGTGAGCTCAGACCCGACTGACACATCCTGAGGAGTCATTAGGGCAGATAAGGCTTTCCTTATTCTTTGGCAGGAGGTGGGGAAGGAACTGGCACAGTTCTCAGTTTCCCTGTATTGGACCGGTCACACGTCCAGCAATGATTAAAGCATTAAGTCCGTAACATCAAACATTTGATGCAACAGGAGTGGAGCACTAAATGTGGGTAAATCCAATTGTTTTTCTAGGTTTTGCGTATAATTAAATCCCTTAACCTGAGTTTATATTCAACATCTCCTGCTTTATCCAGATCTGATTCCTATGAGCTCGGCTGAACATTGAGTCACGCAGTTAAACTGGGTTACATGTTGCTGCCTCATCATGATCACACAATGTAGTTTATCTGACCTAACTCCCACACACAGTTCTGCCTCCAGAATCTGGGTTAATCCTCGGCTCAAAGACGCTGCAAAGAAATGCTTCATTTACCCCTACTGATTCGGGTTTCTTTAAAATCAGTTTCACCGAAAACACATTCAAGGCCTTTTTGTGAGGTTTTCCATATCCGTCTCGTGTTGTCACAACCCCCCTAACTGGATACTGATATGATTTTGTTATCCAAAGTTTATCCAACTAACCTGTGAAAGCCTTAACCTTTCAGATAGCTTTTTAAATAAATAATAAAGTAGACAATGAAAGTCAAGATTCAAGTAAGTAAAGTTCTGGGAAAAAAAACATTTAGGGTTTTATAGTTTCACTTATACAACGTTGAATAACTGTTAATAAATTACAGACCCATATCTAATCTTCCTTTTTTGTCTAAAATCCTTGACAAAATTGTTGCTAATCAACTGAGAGAGCATTTGAGGAATAATGACCTATTTGACGAATTTCAGTCAGGTTCTGGTTTCTTCCAGCTAAAGGGGAGTTTTTCCTTTCCACTGTCACCAAAACCACATTTCGGTCCCTTTTGTGAGGTTTTCCAAACCCGTTGAGTGTTGTCACAACTCTATGTTTGCGATGCAAATTATCTTTTGAGTCTTAAAAACCAGCATTAATATCTATCCGGATTTAATAATCACAACAGTATAGTGTTAAATGTATGTTTGCAAGAAGCCGTGCCATGTCCGCACCTTTAGGGCTAAGGTAGAAAACTGTAGAGGTATACGAAAAACAATATAATTGGATATTAAATTCCTAATTTAAGGTGAAGAAAACAAGGATTCCTAATTACCTGCAGTTATAACTTAAGAAATACAAAATATTATCCAGTGGTTCTCCATAAAGATAACCTCAATCTTACACATGAGAAATTTTAATGAATAAAACTTTAGATTTAAAAGTTTAAATATAAACCTCTGTCAAAACAATTTGTATCTGCACATGACGGGAAATGCTCGTCGGCTTTCAACACCGTCAGAAGAAATTAACGAAGACCGTCCAGCCCTCGTGTAACAAGAGCTGTTTACAAAGTGTTTACTGGAAGATTATTGAACATGGTTGAGCCCCACGGACCAACTTGAGCAACAGCAGCAGCATCTGAAGCTCAGGCAGCTTATTGAGCCATGATTGACTCAACAGTCACATCCACGCATATAATGGAGCGCTGATCAATGAAGCCCATCTAAGATCGGAAGGAGACCATCACCAGTTGTCTGACCTTGGATGCAGGAACGATTTCAAGCGGTTATAAATACCAGGTTCTCTACCAGGCGGCAACAACCAAGAAGTGTGCAAGTCTCTCTCTGTGTGCATGTGGAAATTACTGTGTGGAGCAAAAGTCAACAAAAGCTAAATACACGCATGAGAATTAGGCACTAAAATCACTGGAGGTTCTTTGTGATTGCAAAGTCACCAGTTTTAGTGGTAATGATACTGGATGAGATGCTGTTATCAGCAAGGTCACTTACAGTAACACCAGTCACCTAGTATTCACACGATAGTGTGTAGGAAGATATTAGCAAAAATGCTAACAATATCTTAAAAGCTATCATTACTATGTCGGCTATGTTTTTTTTTCTTTTTTGGAAAAATCTAACTATTAATTAATTTGGTATAACTTAACCTTGGCAGATCAAACAACTAAACATTAACATTTTAAAACACAACAATGATTTTTATATTTTGGTAAAAATACAAAAAAAGTATATTTCTAATGATTAGATCAAGGAAAAATGGAAACGGAACATTTAAAGTAATTGAAATTTTCAGGGAAAAGAAAGGAAACATAAGAAAAAAAATACTTACATATAAAGTATCAACAAAAGGAAAAGTACTTTGAATTAAAAAGAGATAACAAAACATAAACTGCCTAAAAATAAAAAATCCTATACAAAATAAAAGTAAACCAAATCTAATCAATTAATAAAATACCCCCTTAAAAAATTATTAAAAACATAAAACTAAACAGATTTTTAATGACCAACCTGTATTTAAATTGAATAAAAATCTAAATTAACTTTAATTAAGTTAAAGTGCTTAATCTGAGCTCAAAGCTGCAGACAATGATTATATTCACCTTGTTTTTTAATTCATCTGATCTTTAAAGATTCAGAAAATTGCCCCACAGTTTCTCTGAAATATTCTTTTTTTTTTTACAAATGTTTTTAATGTTCATTTATCAGCGTACATAACTGAAAGGAAAAAGATCACGTTGGTAAAAACTGGAATATATTTTAATTTCTCCTTGCTAGATAGATATGAGCCCAGCGTCTAGAAACACAGTAAAGGCGGGGTTGGGCGAAGCTGCTTTCTGAACTGCAGGATCGCCCTGGTGACTGTGGTTGAGGCTGCGATTGGCCGGAGACGGCACACAGAGCCTGGCTGACGGGGCGGAGGAGAGACTTGGCGTGTCCCACTGCCGTCTCAGTGCCAGCAAGCCGAGCTGGCAGACGCTCAGCCGCTGGTTCTGTCACAGAGAAACCACGAGGGGAATGCAAACGGGCTTAAAGCTGCTGCTGCTGCTGCTATGCATCCAGCAACAGAAGAACAATGAAACATTAGCATTCATTACAGAGAGCGTTTTATTCTAAGAACTATTGTTTCTGCCAGTGTGGAACATGAAGGCCCTGCAGACGGATGCATGAATCACAGTCTCGCACCGAGTGACGGCATAAACTGCACTTTTATGAATTAATCTCGAACTAAAATAATCATTAGACGAACAGCAGAAGTCTCAAAAGTTGCATTCTGCCAAGTTTTGTGCATTTAAATGCAACCTTTAGCTACGGAGGCCTCATTCAAATTTGAATTCTGTGCAAATTAAAGTCCATGCATGACCAAACCACTGAAAATCCATACTACAAACCCCCCCAACATTGATGTTCCAGAGAAATATCATAAAAGGACTAAAATATGTTTAACCAAAGCCTCACCAGGAATTTGAATAAACGTAATTTTTCCTGCTTTATTAAAATAATGGACCATAAGATGGCTGTCAAAATAAAACAGCAACTTCCTTCACGTTATATCCGGCCCCAGATTAGTTTTAGAAATGTTTGAAAAGATACAGGAAAAAACAAATAAAAAATTATTTGTGAAATTAAATGGATGGTTTTCTTCTTCTAGCTTTGAGCTGGAGAAGTTTTTCCAGTTATAAAGGGTAAAAGTGCTCAAATAGGATAAAGACAAAGTGTGGAAAGTAAATTAATGATGGATAAATGCCTGAATAAACAGTACAGGAAGGGCTTTTATTTTGATAATTCCAGCAGGAATTGTTGGAGCGATATTGTTATTGTTATTGGGCTACCGCTAACATAAAGGTGTAAACATCTCACAATAATCTTCTATTTTAAGACTGAAGCATGATTTGAGTTAAGTCTTAGTTTACGCTCACACTACTGACAAACGAGATTTAAATCAAACTTTTTCACTGCAATCTGAACAGTCCACTTCTGATCCTCTCACCCAAACAAAAAAGAACGGTCACGTCAACCAATCACACAGAAGTCTGATAGCAGTCACATCTTATTATTATTAAGAATAACCACAATAAAAAAAAAGACATTTGGCATCAAGATCTGCTGTGTGAACTCAATTTAGCCAAATAAGCAAACAACTAACAGCCAGTTATTTAGTCCCGTTATGCTAACTTAGAGTCTTGGACCATTTAAGGTCATCTATAACGTAGTATGAGCAAAATATGAACATTGCTTAGTTCTGAAATCCAGAATCTGTCTAAGAACAAAGCCAGTTGTTACTAACTTAAAGCTCCTGTAGTAAGACGCTGGATCAACTTCAGTCCCTCTGCTTTACTTGCTTATTAGCTAGACTACGCTTTAAGCTAGTGTTAGCGTGCTAACTTTAACTCTTTAAGCTAGTGTTAGCGTACTAACTTTAACTCTTTAAGCTAGTGTTAACATGCTAACGCTAACGCTTTAGACTAGTCTTAGCACGCTAACTTTAACGCTTTAAGCTAGTGTTAGCATGCTAAGTCTAACGCTTTAGACTAGTGTTAGCACGCTAACTTTAACTGTTTAAGCTAGTGTTAGTATGCTAAGTCTAACGCTTTAGACTAGGGAACTTTAGTCCATTTGCTTTGCTTGCTTATTAGCTAGACTACGCTTTCAGCTAGTGTTAGCGTGCTAACTTTAACTCTTTAAGCTAGTGTTAGCGTGCTAACTTTAATTCTTTAAGCTAGTGTTAACATGCTAACTCTAACGCTTTAGACTAGTGTTAGCACGCTATCTTTAACTGTTTAAGCTAGTGTTAACATGCTAAGTCTAACGCGTTAGACTAGGGAACTTTAGTCCATTTGCTTTACTTGCTTATTAGCTAGACTACGCTTTAAGCTAGTGTTAGCGTTCTAACTTTAACTCTTTAAGCTAGTGTTAGCGTGCTAACTTTAACTCTTTAAGCTAGTGTTAACATGCTAACTCTAACGCTTTAGACTAGTGTTAGCACGCTAACTTTAACTCTTTAAGCTAGTGTTAGCATGCTAAGTCTAACGCTTTAGACTAGTGTTAGCACACTAACTTTAACTCTTTAAGCTAGTGTTAGCATGCTAACTTTAACGCTTTAAGCTAGTGTTAACATGCTAACTCTAACGCTTTAGACTTGTGTTAGCACGCTAACTTTAACTCTTTAAGCTAGTGTTAGCATGCTAAGTCTAACGCTGTAGACTAGGGAACTTTAGTCCATTTGCTTTTATTACGGGGCAGATCTAACACATCCAATACGACGGACGCGCTGACGTGCCGCCGCTGCTGGGACCAAAATGTGTGAAGAAAATAATCTTTTTTTAGCTTAGATGCAATTTATGCGGTGAATATGAGGCTTTTTAAGAGTTATGCGCACCCTCGCAGATTGTGCGCCCTTTCCTTGATTTTACTGGATTATCTGAATATGCAGAATCGCGTTTTTCTGGAGGGACTGAAATAAAAGCTATGCCAAAGAACAAAAGCAAGGCTGCCCGTGGGTGACCGTAAGGAAGAAGGACAAATGAAGCAGCTAACAGATAGCAGCGAAGAACCAAGCTGTCTTGATTTCGTTTTCTAAATGCACCCTTCTCAGAAGCACACCGACTCAATCAGACATGGCCAAGCGTGAGGAAAGTGCAGCAAGGCGCCGCTCGCAACGTAAACCTCCAATCAGAGGACAAAAAGAGAGGGATCATGTGTTCGGCCACAGAGTTAAGCCACCATGAGCAGCTTTTGTTCATTCTGAAAGTGACTAACAGATACCTGCAGATAAAAAAAAATGTGAGCTGTCCAGACACGCAGATGTGGTGCAACATGACACTGTAGGAAAAGCTCAACCTGCGCTGGGCTGTAAATAAATAGCCTTACTGTCCTTTAAACAAATTACCCAGCAGCAACATCTGAAAGGCTCGGTTTAACTTTTCACACGTGGAAACCACAGAGAGAGGGAAAGCTTTTTGTTGTTGTTTTTTTTTAGTTTTGGTTCAGTAAAGTGCCTCTCAAACCGGAAGCCTAATGACAGCAGCAGAGACACAGGAAATTAAACAGGGATACAACACATTTCAATGGAAAAGGACTATAAACCGCGGCCTATTTCCACTTCCCACAAGGTTTTGTACCCCAACTAAAATGTGTTTTCCACCTAACTGGTTCTGGAACCGACTTGACAGCCACTGGTTTCTGATTTGTTCAAGTTTATCAAACATTTTATAATTTTCAAGCATCTTTAAAGCAAACCCTAAGCGGCTCAGTCAGACTCATCATCTGGCTCTGATTAATTTAATGGCTGAAAGCTCTTTTAAATTAGAACTTGTTCTAAAAGTTAAATTATTCGTTGTTGGGTTTTTTGGCATCTCAATTTTAATACATTTACATTTTAGCTATTTCTATCCTCTGAAACTTTTTATCTCACAAAGGAAAGCATAAAATAAAAAATAAAAAATCCTGCAAGAGTTAAAAGTTTTTTCTTTTAAAATATTAACCAAAGGCTAATCAGAATTAAAGAGATTTGATAAATGCTGTCAAACTGCAACAGAACTGGGGAAGCCACTCACCTGTGGGTTGAGGTCCTGTTGTGATTCTCCCGTCAACCTCCTCCTTATGCGACAACGCCACAGAGCTGAGGGAGAGAAAAACACCAGGAAATGTTTAAAGCCATCCAAGAAAATGTCTCCAGATTAACTCTTTCAGTTTGCTGCACTCAGACAAAATTAAACTGCAACACGTTTTCCACCATTTACCCATTACATTTTTTTAAAGTCTGATATTATTCAAGAATTCAAACCAGAAGTTTGTCTTAGTTTGGAAGTTTTTTTGTGTCGCACTGATCTGGAAGTTTCAGAGTTTCAGATCATCAAATAAATCAAGTAACCATAATGAATACGGAGAAATGTTGAAAATGTTCCCAGTAGACATTTGCAATTTGGAGACCTGGCAATGATGAATACTAGAAAATAACATGTTAGTTTGACATTGGTGATGGGAGCTGCCCAGTGTTAAAGAGAGCCAGTGTTCATGTGGTCGGCTGAGAGACGGCTGCCGCAGGGTTGGGCCAACAAATAACATAACTGGGGTGGAGAAATTCATGGTCAGAGTTATAGTAAAGATGTAAAATTGTGGGCGCATCCAATCAAATGTTAAACAGACGCATAGCTGAAGGGAAACAAAACTGAAGTTCACTTTTTTGTGTACGTAAAGAGGAACAATCAAGAGTAAAAGTTCCAGTTATTACATCTAGAAACGGCCGATCAGGCCCAAATCTGGTTGTAGTGACGGAATCAGATCAAAACCTTCAGAAAATCATAAAGTCAATTACAAAGTCAGCCTTCTATCACTCGGAAAACATTTCTAGGACTTAAGGACTAACTAATAAGATTTTTAGAAAGTCGTTTCTGAGTTTATCTTTAGTTGAATTTATTATTACAACAGAGTCTTCACAAGTCGTCCTGAAAAAAAGTCAATCAAAAAGCTGATCCAGAACGCTGCTGCTCGCGTTTTCACAGAAACTAGGAAGACACAGCACATCCCCTCGGTTCTGAAGTCTTACATTGGCTTACCGTAGCTCAGAGAACAGACTTTAAATAAAGTTTTCTAGTTTACGAATTTACTTAGCATCAAAATACATTAAAGATCTGCTGTTGTTCTATCAACCTTCCTGACGAGTCCTGGTTCAAGTTTACTCTACGTCCCCAGAATCAGAACCAAACATTAAGAAGCAGAGTTAAGTTTTTAGGCTCCTCTAACCTGGAACAAACATCCAACAACAGACAACAAACTGCAGAGACAGAGCTCCTTTAAATTAAGGCTTGAAACCAATTTGTTTATTGTTGCCGCTGGTTTGCAATAACATCTAGAATAGAGCTGAAACAACTAATCAATTTAATCGATTATTAAAAAAGCTTTATAATCACATTTTACCGTGAGCGGTCTATTTCTAGCACAAACTGTTATATCTGCTGTCAATAGGTGGCAGTAATGAGCTACCTAACGCCGTGATCTACCGGTGGAGCAGTAGAAGAACAAATCAGCCAATCGTTAGCCTTGTTCTGCTAGCGCATGGCTGATAAACACATTTGCCCTGAGCAAGATGGCGGAGTATGAAGATGTACAAAGGTCTTCTCTAAGTGAACATCTGAGACGAAAACATGTCTGAGTTGAAGCAGGAGAGGAAGAACCAACGTGGTAAAATAAGCTAATGAGAAAATAAACGCGCTAAATACAGTAAATGAATTTAAGCTGATATTAATTTATTGTTGCAGGTGTGGACGCAGCGTCGTTACGTTTCATGTGTACATATTTCGTCATTTCATGTTTCTCTCTGCAGAAAAAAAACAAGCAACAATAAAGGAACACATGTGGAACAAGACGCTCACCCCCAGCAATGTCTACCACTTACTAACTCTGTTCTAAACATGCTGGTAGAGACACAAATTCAGATTATTAGGAACAATAATGTCCAGCCTCCTGCTGGACATTCACAATAAAAATCAAATTAAATGTTAATTTAAATTTAAAGTATAATAAAGCCTGAGAGTTTTGTTAATATTCTGTAAACTCAATATGGTAATTTTTGTATTTTTTGCCTAAAATTGAACAAATATTTTACACTGTTGACCTCATTCCTTCCTTCAAACAAAGTTAAATAAATTGCAGTGAACGGCACAACTCACTCGCCTATATGGTAAGGTAAATGCTAAACAAATTGATAATTAAAATAATAAAAGGAAATTAAAATTTAAAATTTTATCATGTAAAGTGTTTGAACCGTTTACAGCTTTAGATTGTGTCTGGTACCATAAAACAGAAACAAGGATCTGCTTCTCGAGTGCAAGATAAGTGAGGAGTTATTTTTGGTGTTTTTGGTCACCGTCACCTCTGTAAACTATCACAACCTTCAGCTGGAAACAAGAAACCGGGAGCCGAGGATAACTCTGCTGCCCTAGGGACATCCCAGCAAAGACCACGCGCCCCCTACTCCCGTATCTCGCCGTTTTCCTCAGTTTCTCCTTACCCCGCTTTCATCTCTGAGTCATTGTAGGGAAGGACTGATGAATAATTCAGTAGATACGCTGTTTAAGAATCCGCCTCTTAAGCCTTTCCCAGTCACACGCGCGCAGCACAAAGACTTCTTAGAGCCTAATGTGGGATTCCCAATCAACCTCGTTAATCAGGTCAGGAAAGGGAAAGTTCGGCTTGTGAACAGGACAATCCATCTGTCGCCATCAGCTCGCTCAAGCCTTTATTTGTTGCATCGACAGTTTTGTTGCAACAATAACTGTTCATTCCTAAAGGCTCCGCTATCTGGGTCTGATCCCGAAGGATCTCATCAAACTGAAATGGGATTAGAGGTGTGGAGCATCTGCCAGCTCAATCTGGGGTTTAATACAGGATCATCTGGTGTGGCTGAAATGCTCTCTCTACACCTGGCCCGTGACCTGTGACCCATGTCAGTATCACAGAGACAAATAAATCCGGGTCAATAAACCAATCAGCAGACCTGAACATTGACACAAACAAAAACAAAGCAAAAGATTTGGTCCTCAAAGGGATTAAGTAGAGCTGCTACAGATTCAATAATTAATAAATAAAACAAAGGCAAGAAAAGAACCAAAAATGAGCATTTACTGCATAAAGGGTGTGTTAATGCCGTGAGATAGCAGACAAAGCTAGCCTGAAATGCTGTTGAATTGTACAAGCAAAAAAACAAAAACAAAAAAAAAACATCACAAAATAGCAGCAGATAAAAGCTAATTATCTATAAAAGATAGATTACATTACGTAACATGATTAAATCGCTAGCAGTTACTTTGATAGCTTAGGTTAGCATTAGCAAAACAGTAAATGCTAATCTATTAGCATTAGCCTTATAGAAACGATTAGTTTAAATAATAAAAAGTTACTATTAACAGAACAGAGGTCTTCTAAATAGACAATTGTCGACCTAATTACAATGTAATGACTAAATCTTGAAAATTATGATTTACAAAGAAATATGTAGCATTATCTAGAGAAATAAATCCTTTAGTAGAAAGTATTTTTACATTCATACATATCAAAAAGTTAGGCTTTAATTTAATTTAATAATTTAACATAATTAAATAAAAAGATATATATAAACATATATATTATAATAAAACTATGTACAGCCTAAAATTAGCATGAATCATGTTTTCTGGCCTCTTTTTATGAGCAAATTGAGCTAACATTCTCACATTAGCATGTTAGCTCATATTAGCTTATAGTAGGTATTATGCCAAGTAGGCTATAAGATGTGTTCAAAGTTAGGCGTTGCATCTTTTGAAATTTGAAATTATATCATAGCAAGGCAACAAAAGCTGTTTAAAACAAAATGTTTTTTTCTAAATTCTGCGCAACAATGCGAAACATACAATGTAGGTGAGGGGGAGGCGTACAAATTCAAATATAAGTACAGTATAAGATCAGAAAATGTGGTGGTGCAAAAATCAAAGGCTAAAAGCCATTATGTGTCATTTCCATATTTAAGTTTTATTATCTAAACATTTGTTTAAATAATTCATTAATCTAATTAAGTAACAACAACTAAATAAAAAAAAAAGTAGCACAATTCACTTTTAATGACTTGCCTGAAGGACTTAAAAGCTCCTTTTATATGACTGCAATTGTTTTTTTTTTTTATTTTAAGAAGTATAAAAACAATAAATGGGAGAAGACATAGCAGTGATAATCTTTGAAGGACTAAACGTTTTTATACTTTAATGCTTAAAAAAGCAGAAAGAATGTAGAAGCAGTTTAAGTCCAAAAAAGAAAGAAAGACAGAAAGCATCAGCAGGAGGAGGATCTGAATAAATCAAAGGAAACTCGACTGCAGTGCTGAGAAGAAATGCACAAAAGCTCCTTAGATCATGTCAGGAAAGACTGTCTGGAGATGTGTCAAACGCCAGTCACTCTGTCTGCCAACCCGAGGAGGTGTAGAAAATCTGAAGTTGTTGCTGGGAGAGAAAAGTGTGTGGGTGAGAAGATGTAAACAAAGAGACTTAAACCGAAATCCTCACATGTAGGCGTCAGCAAAGACAGGAGATGACTAGATTGTCCTCCTTTCTTACCCCAAAAATAGAGACGAAAATCTAGGTTAAAGTTGCAGATTTTCTGCAGACGCACCACAATCAGGCATCAGGCAGACGTCTAAGGCGTTAATACAGATTCAGATAAATATCAAAGAGGAGGAGTGATGTGGGGGAGACAGAATCAGGCTGACGAGCTCCCTGGGTGCCGCTTCCTGTCTCATGTTTGGCTATATGAGCCGAATCAAATCGGCGTGCACGGGTGATATTTGGGATGGAGGCTGGGGGGATGGGGATGCAGGTTTGGAATAGGAGCGCTTCTTATCCTAAAACAACCGGAATGTGTGAGAGCAATCAAAGCACAAAAATGAATCAGCACATTAAAACCCGGGGCTCCATTCTCAGGAATCAATCCTAAACCGTGAAAACGCACACGCAGCTCTCAGGCGTCCGACACCCACTCGAGATTTATGGCACTTTGTTAGCTGCTACCCAAACGGACTCGCTTCTGACACGAGACGCGCTCAGGAAAACCCGACTCACTCCTACGGTCATCCGCCAAGAGAGAAAGAGAGCGCCTCACACAATGTGTGCTTCTTTATGACACAGAGACACCGTCCCGTCAGGGTGACAGGCTCTGAAAACCCCATGTCAGCTGGAAACACTGCACTCCCCCACCCTGCAGCCACCATCTCTGAGCTAGTAAAGACCATCTCTGGGCCACCTCACCTTCCTGCTGCTGCTGCTGCTCTTGCTTTTTCTGTCATCCAGTCAGAGCTTCTGAGATCTCCTCTCCCACAGAAGGAGAAGTAAGGCACCAGAAAAAAAGAGGAAGAGGATGGCCTCAGCGTTGCATGTCTGCTTCCCCCCCTTACTCCCAGTTAGAAGTCGGATCGCTGGCCAAGGAAGCCGGTCTCCTCTACGCCGCAGCTACGACGGCCCTGTCCTTGGGCATGAGCGTTGTGTCTGCAGAGGCTGCCGTATCTCCCATTGTTCCAGGGAGAGTGAGGCTGGCTTCCTACCCTGATAGACCCAGCCTACTACAACAGCTGTGGACCAGCCCCCCACCTCTCTGCTGGTCCTGCCTATCTGCCTGTGCTGCTGCTAAACATTAACCCTGCAGCTGCTGGCTCTGATGATGGGTGGGTGGGGGGTTCCAAGGCGGACAAAGACGAGTAACAGAGAGGAGATATCCTAGAGCCGGGATGAACCGATGGGACTTCTGAATGGAGCGATTCTGTGGCCCGGAAAGAAAACAAGCTCTGTGTTAAGAGGATTGTCTTCCTCAATCACCTTGGCAAGTGGTGTTGCATGTGAGCAACGTGTGACTGCAGCGAGGAAAAGGGAACCAACGGGAAATTTGGAACAAATTCACAGCAGAAAAGATAAAAAACAAAACGTGCTCACTAGCTTTGTTTACATGCAAAACAACTGTATCATCAAACTTAAAACGTATTTAGGTTAAATAATCAGAATGTGTCTTTTTCACGGTCACAAAATCAATTAATCTGACCAATAATGTGCTTTTACATGAGCTAGCTTTTGTTAACGTTAGTTCTTTGACATGCACTGTTGTCAAATTTCCTTTAACCGGCCACAGAATAAGACGTTTTTCTACGTGTACTGGAATAAAAGTACAAGTTGGTTGGGATTTTTGTGAGGCTCCTTAATGGACCTGCACCAGCTTCTAAAAGCAGTTGAGGTTGGTAAAAAAGGGTTTAATGTAGCAACGGACCAGTTGTTTCCTCGTGATTCTGAATCTGGCCACTAGAAGCTGAAATGCGGGACAGCTCAGTTCAGCCTCAGCCAGAATAACATGATCCAAATAAGCGTTTAAATTCAGTTTATGTTAAGAGTTAAGAGTTAAACCTCTGGATTTGTCCTTAGCCACTGACGTACCACCAATCCAGTGGGTCTGTCAACAACCGCTGAAGCGTCTGCAGTGTCCGTCTATGTAAACACGTGTCTACGATCGAGAACACGGGGACGCTTGACGCGCGTTTAAAGCATCTGACCAACGTAAAGGATTGGACTTGATTTTGACGCTCTAGACGCTTTTGTGTGAAGGCAGCTATAGCCTCCAATAAAACTGGGAAGGTTTATCATTGTTAGCGTGCTGCGATTTTAGGAATTTGGTGAAAACGATGGCTCAATATTGCCAGTTATTAAACCAGCCGGAACACAATTGCTTTCATTTTCAAAACTCAAACGGGGTCTGAAAAAATGTAAAGACTGATAAAAGTGGTAGCTTCCAAACGTTCGTCTGTCTGAAGGGCATGGCAAGGAAATCTCCCATCTTTTGTACGCTTAACGGTTAAACCAAATGTTTATGAGAACAGCGCTTCAAATTCTCTGGACGATGTTATGGAGAGAGCCACCTCCTCAAATTTTGTGTGTAGTCCTTCGGAGTACAAGTTGCTACGAGGAAGCGAAGGCTCGTTAAGCCATATTAATATCTAATATTGACATTTGCCCAAGTTGTATTATCTGTAAATCCCTACTTAGACGCTACCAACAATCCCAGTGTAACTATATAACAAGCAGGACAGCAAAAAAAGGGAGAATTAAAAACGGCTAATAAATAAAGAAATAAGTTTTACCACCTACTAGTTGTGAGCTCAGACAAACAGTCAGCAGTAGTCTAATACCACTACTACGTACTCGGCATCTCAGCTTGATTGTCATAATGGTTCATGTATATGTAAAATTAAGGTACACTCAGCACGGCAAGCAGAAACCGATGTTCTGTTGACGGCACTGGGAGAAAACTCTTCCGCCACCAGAACCCTCGCCGGAGTTTTTCCAGCATTTCCAGCTGTTGGAGAAAATCTTCGTGACAAAATGAGAGGAGCAAACAGAAACGGCTCCCTCGCGTAAACGTGTGAAAACGGTTGTGGGTTCTGTTAACGGGCGTTTAAAGTTTATCCAAGTTCTGGGTCCAACTTCTTTCTCCGTGGCTCATCAGTACGGGTTTTCAACAACCCCCTCCAACCCGTGTGACTCATCAGCTGTCCTTGTTAACGCAGCCACATCATCCTTGTAAACCAGACATACCAGATAAACTAAGCGGAGTCTGATGACAAAATAGCTGCAGCTGCAGCAACAACAACCAGGGAAAGGGAAAACATGAGATTGGAGAGGGGCATCGCAGGAGGACAAAACAACAACGCAGCTCGAAGGGCACTCACAGGTCGTCTTCGGGGCCTGATCTTGCGATTTGTAGGAGAGAGCGTGTTACCAATGGGAGTCTTGGTAATGAACTCCTGTTCACTTCCTATATGGTGAAAAAGTCAGCTGCCAAAATTCATGCCAGTAGTTTCAAGCGAGTCGTTTGGATCTCAGGCAACCCCCCTTTGGCGAGTGCTGAGCTGCCCCAGATTTGCAGAGGAGTTACAGCTTTCGTGTCTGAAATCAGAGCGGGGGGGTGGCTTTGTTTTTACCCAGACGAACGCTGGCGCTGATAACTCCCATATGGGAAGGATCTGAAGACGAATCCAGTTTAATGAACTCAAAAGGGAAGCATTTGGGGGTTTTAATTACAGAAACATGCAGGGACGTTGTTCAGTTCTTCCTTCGGTCTGTCCGGCTGGTGGCTGAAAACGGCACGCTTAGAAACATTACAGAGAGTTTAAATCAACAGGTAAAGGATATTAAGGATTTTTAAGCCTAAAAAGCTGCTGTGATTTTGAGAAGCATCGCAAGCTAACTGGGCCAAATAAGTAGAGAATGAAAAGGTGATAATATCGCTATAAAAGCTTAAAATTCTGGCACCCATCACAGAAAATTAAAATAGCCTATAATACATACAACATTGATATTTAAAATACTCTTAAATATCTTGAAATACAAAAAGTAGAGTTTCTTAAAATGTGTGGGTGTAAAATCGCCCTTTTTAAAATCCAAAACGTAAAAACGACTAATCTAAGGGAACTAATTTCTCCTCCTGAGTCCCACAGATACAAAAACAGTAAAGATAACCAAAGGTTTATAGTGTCTTAGGGTGAATATTTTCAGTTATTTCTGTGAATGATGGTTTATTGCAGGGCTGAATACAGGTCTCTGGCACAAAAACGTGCCTAAAGTGACACAGAAAGTAGATGTTTTCCCAATTCGTACTTGTTTATCTTGCTTTCCAAATACTTTAAAATAGCCTTACAGTTTTTCGTAGACGTTACTGATGGATGTAAGTCCTCTCTTTCAGACTCCGTCCGGACCTGCTACCAATAATCGGGCTGATCGGACCACATGTGGCCGGTTTTAACGCACTCTGGTCGGCTTGAAGTCGGTTTCCAGTAGCAGTCTGCTCGCTGAATATTTAACAAGGACCTCTCACTGACCTGAGACCCCCCCGGTGGCTCAATAATTATCCCAACTTCTCCTGGTTTAAATCTTTTTCTGTAAAATTCACAGATAAAGTGTAACACTGCTGTTTTTTTTAAATTAAATTAAATTAAAAGTCTAAATAAATTTTTCATTTCCTTATTTCGTGGGAGTACATAATTAGTGCATTTTAACACCATACACTGTCACTATCTAAGAAACCCATTTATATTACAAATCTGAGCTATCTTATTGCACAAGCATCTTTATTTGACTATTTTAACACATTTTTGAATATATGTCACTGGTCACATTTCTATTTCACATTATTCCCTGGTGTACAATACCTCATTTAGACGTTTTTGTTACTTTTATACTTAACTAGTGTGTGATATGTTGTCTGCCACTGTATGCCTTAATTTTATCCATCCATCCATCCATCCATCCATCCATCCATCCATCCATCCATCCAGTGCTCTTAAGCCTCTGTCCAACTTGTCCAGTTGCTTTATTACTTAATCAACAGGTTACATAAATAGGTATTTACTGTACAATATATATGTAAATGTATGTGCTATTTTATTTAGACAAAACAAATTACGTGTCGCATTAGATACTTGAATAATATTAGTATATGTTCAACATACAGATTTTGCAGCACGTCTTAGAGTTTATATGAGTGTTTGAGTTGTCGACATGCTTCCCTGCATCTATGGTGGGTAACTGAGATCAAGGTTTTTAACGAGTCTACCTGCCTAGATTTGTTCAGGTATAAGCAGCCTGATAGGGGATGAAAATTCAAATTGGTCATTATATCCATGTAGAAGCTCTTGACTGGTTTCTACTATTATTATTATTATTATTTCTACACAAGCTGGGTTTGGTGTTGAATATTGAACTTGATCGCCTGTGACTCAATATCTGACCAAGATAAAACTGGAGTCCGTTTAAATAAAACCGTTCGCAGAAATACAGGGAAATATAAAAAAGGTGATTATCTTTGAGCTTGTTCATGCAGCAAGGATCGTTAAGTGTTTACTTTCAGATTTAGATAACATCAGGTTAAGTATCAGTTACACAAATCAGGCGAACAGTTCAGAGAGCATCTAGTGGGAGTTCGTGTTTAAAGCATTGCTAAGAAACTTTTCAACCTTTGTAGAAATGTAATAACTTTTGTGATTATTCTGGTTGTAGGAAACCGGCATTAACTAACTTTGAGGAGGGTGGCAGGAACCCTGCCACACAAAACAACTACAAAAATTCTGACTGCTTTACGGCATACGTAACTTCCCCTGTTTCTCATTTTATACATCATCATCTGACATTGTTTCACCACAATTAGATTCATCACCTCATCACTATTCATCATTCACACAGACACTGGAAACAAAAATGTACTTAAATCGAACCGCAGGCGACCGGGAGATCAGGATTTTACCACAGTATGCGCCGGTGCTGATGGGAAATGGAGTTTTCCTTCAGGCAAAACTCTACCGCTTTTGTCCACACAGGGCAGCAAAAAAATCTTGTTTAGTGTTCCTTCAAGTAAAAACAACGGATCAGATGTTGTAGAGTTGCAGGCGTTGTGTCTTCGGCTTTGGTCGAGGAGCTCAGTCAACCAGGGAGGAGTTTAAACTAGAGTAATTGACTTTTAACGCCAGAAGAAGCCACAGGGGTAGTGTGGCGGTTCTGGCATCTGATTATACTGTTGGCCAGAACCTCATCCAGGGAACATTGTTATTTACTTATGATTATCAATTCTCTGCATGTTTCCAGTGGTATTTTAAACAATTAATCTTAGCGAGCTTCAAGTTTTCTTCCAACTTGTCCAGAGGGGGGTTAGTACTTGTAGCCTTCAATATAGAGACTGCTCCAAGATGAATTTGGTAAAACGAGCACAAGTCAATTTTCAAGCCACAATTGCATGTTGTTAGGTGAATGAAGGACGGTTGGGGGGGATAGTCACATCGCTGCTGCAGTAGAGATGAATGTCTCTATGATATGGGAGTAGCTTTCCGGCTAAGAGGGTTTATAGTGTGAGCTTAACCTGAAAGAGCTCTTGTCACATGTTCCCCTGGAGCTAACGCCACTGAAGGAGGACAACTGTTTGCCATCCACTTCCACTCCCCCCGCAGCAAGAGCGAGGATCTTCAATAACCCAAAAGAAAAGAGGCGACAGGAGGATATGAAGGGGTGACGACATGCATCCTAAAAGGAAGGAAGCTATCTGCAATCCGGAAGGCAACATGTGATGGCCATCGAATTCAATGCAAACAATATGTAAAACAGAGCGCACCACAGAAACTCACACAGAGACTTTGAATGGGTCACAAAACACGTTCAAACACAATGAACTCTTACAAAAAGACCGGAACGGAGCTGCAGTGGGAATTACCCAAAAAAGATCTGAACTGTGAATCAATGAGGGATCGACCCAATAATGTGTCTACCAGGATCCAGTTCTGGTGATCGTACGGTTAGCGTTGCGTCAGAAAACTCTTAGGGGTTCGGCTTCATCTATAAAAATGAGATCTACGTTGTTGCAGCTGGTTCAACCTGTTCCATCGAGGTGTTCTTTCAGAAGCTCCAGATTTCTCCTGCAGTCAGAACCTGTATGTACGTGCGCCACCATAACAAACACACGTTTTGGTCCCAGCAGCGGCGGCACGTCAGCGCGTCCGCCATATTTGATGTGCCAGATCTGCCCCGTAAACCAATAAAAGCAAATTGACTGAAGTTGATCCAGTGTCTTACTACAGGGAGCTTTAAGTTAGTAACAACTGGCTTTGTTTTTAGACATATTCTTTATTTCAGAACTAAGCAATGTTCATATTTAGCTCATACTACGTTATAAATGACCTTAAATGGTCCAAGACTCTAAGTTAGCATATCGGGACTAAATAACTGCCTCAGCTATGCTGCAATGTTACGTCATGTTTGCTGCTTACTATATGTGGGAGAATCAGGCTTATTCTCCTACATTTGTAAACAACAATTCACAAGTTCTTCTAAATTTTTCGCATTTTTATTGCAGAAAACAGGACGAAATAGATTTTTGCCCGCGTAAACCACCTCAGCTGGGTTGGCTCTATTACTCCTGTCCTACCATTAATTCTGTTTGAGCTTGTTTACTTACACATTTGATATTTTTACCAATGTTATAAACTACCCAGATAGCAAAATATGAGTGAATCAACGTTGAAATATGGTTAGGCAGAAATATTGAATCAATGTTGAAGCCTGACATTGAAATTATACAAAAAGTGGTCAGTGACGTATATGTTGAATCAACGTTAGGTTTTCAACCATAACTGATATAATATCAATCTTGATTCAACCATGATCTAAATTAGGATTTACAAGCTCTTTTTAGATATTTTATATTGAATTAATGTTAGGTTTTTTACCATAATTAATATTATATCAATATTGATTCAACGATCATCAAAATGATTATCTACAGGTATATATTCATTGATTTTAAATTGAGTCAAAGTTAAGGAATCAATATTGGTTCGTGTACGTTTGACATTAAAATGTTCTACTTTTCCAAAGCCATTTACCTCGTGAAGCCCATTAGAAAAGTTTAGTTTATTACCAACTAGCAAATTATCAAAAAAAAGACATGGGGGCAACTGTGCAGTCCAAAAAAATTAATATATATTTTAAAAATATGCCCATGCCCGAGAACAAATCTGAAAAACAGAGGGAAGACTATAGTTGCTTTCTTAGGATCCCTCCCTCCCGCTCTGGCGCATAGCGAAGCCACTTTTTTACTATTTCACTGTAGTCCCTTTCAGTCAGCTTCGGGTCGAACTGTCGAGATAAGAGTGATTATAATAATCATTATAATTATATTACACCTATTTTACACCTCAATCGGCTCCTGGAACCTGATGACAATGTGTCCAGGTAGTTTACTTGACTCAGCAACAATTCTTCTCGCTCTGATGAGTCACCCAATATATAACTTTTGATTGGCTGACTCGCACAACGTCATTCAGTAACAGCATGTGATTGGTCTGTTACTTTTTAGGAAAAGCCAGTTTGCCAGGGTGAGAATTAAGAGTAAAAAACATTAGAAAAGTTTTGAAAAACAAGTAAATATTGAATAATGTACTGATTAGGACTGAGAACAGACAACTGTATGGTTCCACTTGTACACTCAGAATCAAATTACATCCCAACGAGCATTCATGAATATTCCTTTGAGTGTCCGTATTAATTAAAGTAAGACATATAAATGTTAATTGACATATGTCGCACATTTACCTTACAAGCAAGAGCATAAGGACAAAACAGTTGAGCTATTTTTCAATAAATATAATTAAGATCATAAGTATAATTACTTTAAACGTGCGGCAGTAGACCAGGAATGAAATTCATAAGCGGTTGTCAGTTTAGGACATACCATGTGTAAACAGGGAGAGGTGGACCGTTCCACTCATTGAAATTAGATGTTTTCTGACACCACTTTATGCACAAACAGTATGTAAATAAATATGGAAAGGGAAGATCACAACCCATTGTCCTCGTCAACATAAGGTGCTTAATGTAAAACGTGATAAATTCCCGCCCAATTATAAAATGGTCTCACCCAGAGCGCATCCAGGAGGAGAAGTGGAAGAGGAGGATGGACAAACAGCATACATTGATTCAACGTTGATTGGACGTTGGCATTTCAATCATTAGAATTAAACCTAAAACCAACATTGATTCAATGTCATCCTTTCAACATTGGTTAATCCTCGACCTTAACCAAAAATCAACTATTTTGACCATTTTTCAACAGTAAATCAACATATTTTGCTATCTGGGTAGAAGCCGATTATTTCCCATGTCATAATAACATCAAGATGAGTACTGAATTATGAAACTGTTCTTTACTTTGTTTAGGCTCCTTATGTTTCAGCAGTTGAGAACATCACATCTACAACTATAAACAAGAAACTTTACTTTCTGAATCATTTCATGGATCTGTTGTGTGCAAAGAACACAGATTAGCTAAGAAAAGAAGAATAGAGGGAACCGTCTGCATCGCTATAAATCAGGGTCTGGGGTAAAAGGGTCGACGAGTGAAGGACAGTTTAACGTGGAGGAACGGGATGCAGAGCTGATTCACCTCCAAGAAACGCGACACCAGGATATGCAGCGTCCAAACCCACCCGGTAGCTGAAGTCAGCGAGCCATTATCGCCGGCTGGTCCAAATCCCACTGTGCTGCTGGTGATAATAGGTGCAACATAAAGCAGGCAGAAAATGTCTTTCCCCGGCCGAGTCGAGACAGGTGGCTGAAAAGCAGTCAGCATCTTTCCCTAGAGATACTTTCAAAGAAAACCTGTTAACTTTCAAAACTGCTACTGATGATTTTAACATTTATTCAGTCCTTTTTTTTATATACATCATTACAAACCTATTCATTTAACACTATTCAGATGTTCATCTCCTACATTTACCCCTTCAGACATCAGCCATACTTTGTCGCAGGTTTTTGAATTCATTAAAGAAATGATTTTTTTTTTTCTTTCAGGATTGGGTCACAGAAGACAATGGCCGCATTCCTGAAGGTTTTTTTTTTTTGGGTGAAAATTCAATTTGTCCGTAGCGACATTATGTTTTTTTGTTTAATCAATAATAGTCACAACACTCTGGTGTCACATTAAAACTTCTTCCAATGGACGCCTCCAACAGGACGATGCGCTGTGTCTCAAAGCTTAAATCACCTCAAATTGGTTTCTGGAACATAACAATGAGCTCACTAACACTAACAATCATTTTTACGATTAATGGCTTTTTATCCTTAATTTTATTTAGCCTTTAATTTCCAATATAAGCTATTACAAGTCAATTTCATTAAGCAAAAAGGAAAACACACGAGAACTGTGCTGCACACTGCAATTTATTTAACTTTGTTTAAAGGATCAAATGAGCTTGACACTGTAAAATATGTGTTCATTTTTAACCATAAAATACAAAAATGAGGTAGAATTACATAAAACCTATTAAGTGTTCACAATATGAACAAAAATCTCAGTCCTTATGTGCTGCACATTTGAATTACAATTTTATTTTATTTTTAGTATGACTTAGTTGAACATTATAGTTCCTAATAATCTGAACTTGTGTCTCTACCAGCATGTTTAGAGCAGAGTTAGTAAGTGGTAGACATTGCTGGGGGTGAGTGTCTTGTTCCACATGTGTTCCTTTATTGTTGCTTGTTTTGTTTTTTTCTGCAGAAGAAACTTGAAATGGCGAAATAAGAATAGACGAAAAGTAACTAAACTGCGCACACACTGGGAACTCTAAATTAATATTAACTGAATCCTTTAACATTATCTATCGCGTTTATTTTCTTATTAGCTTATTTTACCACACCGGTTCTTCCTCTCCCGCTTCAACTCCGACATGCTTTTGTCTCAGATGTTCACTTAGAGAAGTCTTTCGTACGTTTTTCTGCTCCGCCATCTTGTTCAGGGCAAATGTGTTTGTGCCGCCTTAGCCATATGCTAGCAAAACAAGGCTAACAATTGGCTTATTTCATCTTGTACTGCTCCACCGGTAGATAACAGCGTTAGATACCTCATTACTGCCACCTATTGACCACAGCTATGATAGATTGTGTTAAAAATAGACACTTACGGCAAAACGTGATTATAAAGCAACTAATCGATGACTAAATTAGTTGTCAACTACTTTAATAATCGATTTTTATCAATTAAATAAATCTGTTTTCAACTTTACAGATCAAGCAACTTTGGGATGTGGAGCTGCCCGAATGATGTCATAATGACGAATGTCCCAATGGTGGAACAAAGATTTATGGCATGTACGACCAAGGTGTACCTAATAAATTGGACGGTGAATTTCTAAAGAAATTAATTATAGCTAAATCTGACAGAAATGTAAATGTAGATGTCTGTTTTTAACTGTGGTCTGCAGCTGTCAGTGATCAGAGCCTGCTGATGAAAGCCATTTGTCGTGATTGTCGTAAAAACCAGGTCTCATATCCGCCGAGGACGGTTCTCCCTCCCCCCAACCCGACTCTGAGCCATACGACCCGGCTTCCTGCCAGAGGAACAACGGCATTTTGTCCTCCTCCACAACACATTTCCATATGTTCCAGCAGTCGCTTTTACTCCAGATCCTTAGTGGCTCGTTTCAGCATCAAAACAGTGACCTTTGACACGCCTGGAAAGAATATTAAACAAGCCGATGAGTCCTGGTTACCGAGGGTGCTCAGGTCCGATGCTGGTGCAGCGCTGATGCGGTTGGTGTGAGAGTTTCCCTCCAAACCACCAAACCAGATGTGAGCAGAGCTATCCAGCTATTTCTGTTAAGCCGGCATTCTCCATTTAACCCAGATTTCCAGTTATAGAAAATGGTTGTTTAAACCCAATTTTAGGTTTGCTGAAGAAACCTGAGACTTCAATTTGTTTCCAGAGAGCCAAGCAGCAAGAGGCTGGACTCAGTGTGTAAAAGCTGTGTAATATTTTGTGCATTTTATTCTATTTTTATTGTTTTTATTAAATGTTATACATCTGCACCATCCCATCAGAACAGATTTCTAGTCTGTGACCCTGGTTTTACTGGAAATGACATTAAACAGTTTCTGATTCTGATCTATATTATTAATTTATATATGAATGCAGAAGCCGATATGTAGAGTCTCATGTCACCCCCTCTGTCCATTGAGCTTCACTGGTTACCCCTGGCTGCCCGCATCAAATTCAAGTCCCTGATGTTCCTGATGCTAGCCTACTGCTGCTATACACTCTTTTTTTTCAGCATCCTGTGCATCTATTTTAGTTTTCTGTCTCTTCAAACCTCCAGTCGGTCGTGGCAGACGGCTGCTTATAAATAACTGGCTCAGATATGCTGCTATGTTATGTCATATTTGCTGTTTACTAGATGTGGGAGAAGCAGGTTTATTGTCTCTACATTTGTAAACAACAATTCCCATGTTTTTAGCACTTTTCCGCATTTTAATTGCAGAAATGCACCCTTTTCTTTACTTGGATTCTGCTCCTCTATGATTAGTTGTCTGGAGGCACTTCTCAAATTTTTTATACTTGGTCCTAATTTTGAATCTGTTTAGTTGGTTTGTTTTTTTCCCCTCTATTGTCTGTGATTGCAGCCTTTTTTTGTTTGCAGTGTTTTTTCTGTTGCATTTTGTAAATTGCGTGTTCTACGGCATGCATCACTGAAATACTAGATGCACGTTTATTTATTTTCTAACCTGTCGGCCACCGTAAGACTGGTCGTGGGGTGTTTGGTCGTGAGATGCAGCACAGAATTGTGGGGTGCTTTCACAGTCTAAAGAAGCTGTGTTCTTATCCAAAAGTAGGGAAATGATCAGAAAGGTAGAGCCCGGGACTCGGGTTGCTCATTAAAGACCTTAACAGCTCCGTTAGTGGGATCCTTCTGACCTTAATAATTTCCTCTCCACTGTCGCTACATGCATGCTCAGTATGAGGGATTGCTGTAAAGTAAACGACAACACAAGCCATTGTTTTGGTCTGTTGATTCCAGAGGAGTGAATGCTGCAAGTCAATGACTCCATGAATCTGCTGGGGTTCCTTAGATTGGAAACTTTTTCAAATTGATTTGTTTATGATGTATCTTTGATTTTAATTGATTTTCTTGTAAAGTGCCTTGATACGACATCTGTTGTAAATTGGCGCTATATAAATAAACTGATTCTTGATTCTTAACTAAACCAGTTACTTCCAACCGTGTTCAGATCTGGAGAGACAGATTCCAGGTAACTTCATGTCCTGGATGAAAGGACAAGAAATTATTACAGCCGGATTACTTTTCAGTCTTCAAATGCTCAAAACTGTTTTTGTGTTGATTAAAAGCCCATCCCAGCTCTTTGGCAGTGCATTGAAGTGACTGTTAGCTGTAATTTGGCGTTGTATTTATTATAATAAATACAAAAAAACTGGCATTTCTGAAAGTGTTAGTTGTGCCTGTGCAGCTAAAGGGGCCACGAGTTCAAATTTCTGGAGAGAACAGTCCAAAATCTGGGAAGAACCATTGGGATCCAATTATTTTGGTCCAAACCAAACAGAAATATTAGTTTTTATATGTTTTTATGTACGACCCCTTCATCCACAGCCCTGCTGCTCTGTGTGAATAGCAGGTAGCAGTCAGATTATCTCCATAGTCAATCGTCTATATTTTACCTCAGCTGGCATTTGGGGCTTTTTCGGAGGGCAGAGCATCTATATGGGTAAATCCTCCACTAGCGTGTGTTTCTGTGCCCGGCGTGAGCGATCGTTATGAAAAGAAAACCAAAGATAGACGTGTTACGACTTCCTGCCTTTGTGTCCCGTAAAAACAAGTCACAAAAACGGCTCGAGTGAGAGAAGGTCCCGACCCCTCTGTGTCTGAAAAGGCAAAACTGCGACTGGCTCATGAGCTGATAAAACCTTCAATTGTGTTTTAAAAATAAAACAATAAGTCACAGAAATGTGTTGTTGCGTCAGGGACTACGCTTGTAATCCCAACGCACTTCACAAAAAGTAGGTTCATTTCAGTCACGCATACTTTCCAGTCGATCCAAGTTATTATTTTGTGCATCTGTTTGTATTTCAGATTACTTTAAAAGCTTTATATCTAAGGAAACCCACCAGATTGCATTGTATTAACTTGTAACGTTAAATTAGCATGTTAACTACGATGCTAGACCAGGTGTAGCTTATATGGACAGAAAGAAACTGATTTAAAAAATAAAAATAAAGTAATAAAAACACACGATGTCAATAAGAAGTGCCAGAGTGAGGAAGGAAATTAAGTACAAATAGCTGAGGATAACCTAAGCCAGTCTAACTATAAACTTTATCAAACAGGAAAGCTTTTGACTTACCTTTAACACTGTGCTCTTCCTTTCACTTCACCCTTAAAAGACCTCACTGTGGATGAAAGTTGCCCACCTTTAGCCTTCCTCCCTCAGTAACACACAGAAGATTGTTGAGAATGTATCCGCTGGGATGCTCCAGAGCGTTCACTAATCACTTTCTGTCACATAAGTTACTGTCAGCAATGATACGGCTAAAGAAAAGTGTCAGATTTCGGGTCACAGACGGACTTCTTGTTGCATCTCTCCTCGTGCTATGATGATGAGTTGGGATGATGTGGAACTTTGGTCCAATACTGATATCCAAAAATATTGCTGTGGCCAATAACCAGTATTTTCCAAGATTATATACATTTCCTTATCCTTTCAACTTTACACAGCTCCCCCAGAAAGACGTGGGCAAAAATCCTTGATTTTGCGGCGCATTCTGCGGCATTTCGCCCTGTTTTCTGGAATTAAAATGCGAGACAGTGCGGAAATATGCGGAAAAGTGCTAAATAAAAATACAGTAGATGAGGAGAGTGGGTGGGTGGGCCTCAAGGTCCTCAAGAAAAATTTGTTTTAAGATAATTTAGAATAAGCTGCAGTTCTGCACAAAAGGAGCCTTATTACGGAAATCCTGAACATTTGTCTGGAGTCTTAATCCTATTTTCCCAGCGTCACCCTCCGTTATTTCACATTTCTTCTACACAGTACAACTCGAAACTGTGGCTATTACATTGCTGTTTTCTGTGGGGCCGAACGGGATGCGGCGACGACCCGTTAAGCTGCTGATCAGGCGGCATTCAGAGTTTTCCTCTGACCCGACTGATGAATTAGACGCTTGTTACAGCTGCAGCGGCTGAAAAGTGACGCTCGGCCAGCTTCAGTTTTTGCGTGAGCACAAATTCCTTCGCAGGGTGGATTTTCAAGAGCTCACTTGGATTCCTGAGCTTTCCAGTCGTGCATATCTCATCAGAAAACAGCGGATTTGGGGGGAAATTAACACAAGCCTGATGTCTTGGGGTTTTATTTTATTGTAATTTGTGGTAATATTCCCACCTACGTATGAGCTTCTCTGTGAGGTTTGAGGGAGGAGAATCGCGCCTGTTGGGGAAACAATGCAGATTGCAGATTTCTTTGATGTTGCACTCTTTGCTCTGTGCGCATAAACAGTTGTGATGATGATGATGATGATGACGCTTGTCGAGCTCTCAGCCAGCTCTGCCTCCTGCTGAGAACTCAGCCGGATCACATCGGCTCTGCAGGATATCTAATGAATATTTTCTATGCTAATGCAAACTCCGGAGGCGCCTTTGGTGCATAACCATGGAAACCACACAACCTGCGTGCAGCAGACAGCGAGGCGATAAAGTGCAGAGCTGATTGCTGATAACACGGGATCCCAAATCCCAGTTGCCGCCCCCCACCACCATCTTCAAAGCAGACCCATTTATGCATAGCGAAGGGGAGCGTAAGGTAGATATGACGACTGCAGGAGGTTCTGACCTGCCTGTTGTCCCCTAGCAGACATCAAACTGGCTGAATTATTGTGCAACCTGCAGCAACCACAAACTGCGACCCACTAAAGAGATATTTCACAGTCAGAGCAACCTTGAACGATCAAGGTTACCAGGCTTTTTTTTAAAGCCCAATGTTGCTTCGTGGAACCAACCATGAAATAAACTCCCGGCAGCCTGAGACCACGTAAGCTGAACAGCGGATCAGGAGAAAATATTCGTTCAAAACAACTCGTCAACTTCATGCACAATGTTTTTTCCTGCAATATCTTCGTAGACGTTATAGAAGCCTAAACCAAGTTTTTGTAATATTCTTTCAAGAAAAATATCTGAAAATGTGATTTATTTTCGTCTGTACTGCTTATGCGCTTCAGGGGAACTCGAATTAGATATGACTATTTTGACAAAACAAACAAATCGGACCAGGCAGATGCTGCTTTCCAGTGTGCTTTGAAATCGGATGTGGAGTTTCTAAATTCTTCAGATTTAGTCATAAAAAAAAAAAAACTCAAAGAAAAAATACATAAATATGCAACGGTAATGAAGAAATAACGAGTTTTACCAATTTATCTCCATGTCTAAAGAACATTGGTATGACATGTGTTGCTTAAAGATATAAATGTCAACAAGGGAGGACATCAACGAACATTTATGAAGTAAAGACATGAGGAGGTGAGTTGATCGGATCTCTGTTGTGCTGATTATGTTGAATACGCACTAGTCAGGTTGCGTGTCCAACACATAGAATTAAACACCCTAAATAAATCTCTTTCACCTTTAATGAATCAATATTTTTTTTTACTAAAATGAGTGAATGATAAATAAGGTACAAACAACTTACTTGGCAAATCTGTTAAAGTTGATTTCTAATGTTTTGCTTTTTTGAGCCTGAACTGCATTTGATAATCTCCACTTCCTAATCTAACATACTAAAAGCTGCAGAGGGGGAATTTTTAAATATATATTGTTTTACATATTTGTTGAAGGCACCTCTGCCCTGACAGTATGACAGTCACCAAAGAAAAACGCGGGCGAAGAATCCTTGATTTTGTGGTGAATTCTGTGGCATTTCATCTTGTTTTCTGCTATGAAAATGCAGGAAAATGCCAAAATATGCCGAAAAGTGCTAAAAACACGGGAATTGTTGTTTACAAATGTAGGAGAATAAACTTGCTTCTCCCACATATAGTAAGCAGCAAACATGACATAACATAGCAGCATAACTGAGCCACTTATTTAGTCCCGTTATGCTAACTTAGAATCTTGGACCATTTAAGGTCATTTATAACGTAGTATGAGCAGAATATGAACGTTGCTTAGTTCTGAAAGAAAGAATATGTCTAAGAACAATGCCAGTTGTTACTAACTTAAAGCTCCCTGTAGTAAGACGCTGGATCAACTTCAGTTCATTTGCTTTACTTGCTTAGTTAGACTATGCTTTAAGCTAGTGTTAGCATGCTAACTTTAACTCTTTAAGCTAGTGTTATCATTCTAACTCTAATGCCTTAAGCTTGTGTTAGCATGCTAACTTTAACGCTTTAAGCTTGTGTTAGCATGCTAACTAACCCTTTAAGCAAGTGTTAGCATGCTAACTCTAACGCTTGAAGCTAGTGTTATCATTCTAACTCTAATGCTTTAAGCTTGTGTTAGCATGCTAACTTTAACTCTTTCAGCAAGTGTTAGCATGCTAACTCTAATGCTTTAAGCTAGTGTTATCATTTTAACTCTAATGCCTTAAGCTTGTGTTAGCATGCTAACTTTAACTCTTTAAGCTTGTGTTAGCATGCTAACTAACACTTTAAGCAAGTGTTAGCATGCTAACTCTAACGCTTTAGACTAGTGTTAGCACGCTAACTTTAACTCTTTAAGCTTGTGTTAGCATGCTAACACTTTAAGCAAGTGTTAGCATGCTTACTTTAACACTTTAGACTAGTGAACTTCAGTCCATTTGCTTTTATTAGTTTGTGGGGCAGATCCGACACATCCAATATGGCGGACACGCTGAGGTGCCGCCGCTGCTGAGGACCAAAACTTGAGTTTGTTATTAAAATTAGGACTGGTATGAATGTTTTTACAACTGCAGTACCAATGAGAGGCGCTAGAGGTGCTTGAGTTGTCACAAATAGTTTTTCTCACATACTTACTCCGAACATAAGTTTTAACATGTAAAAAAACGTTTTATAAAAGTTACTTACTTCATTACTTTTAGTTCAGGATATTCACCAAGTTACTGCTTGGTGAATATCCTGAACTAGATTTAAAAAACGGATTTTTTCATTTGTTAAACCTTCATTTCCCAACATATGGTATGCTAGTGTGTTAACGTTTGTGTGTAACGGCAAAAAGCATGAAAAAATTAGGAACATTTTTCAGATCAGATTTTCAGGGTCTTTTTAAAGCAAGCTTGGATGTACTGCCTTTCCGATCAGTGCATGTATATTGGGATCAAGGGTGTGGAGCTCAAAAAGCACAATCAGTCTCAAAACTTTTTGTGGTGACATTTTCTGACTGACTGACTTTTTTTTGTTTTGTTATATTGATAAGTATGGCTTATGATAAATAAAAACCTGAAGTTGAGTTTCTCAGAAATTCATCTGAAAGGAGAACCCCTGTACAGATTGTCCAGCAGTAGAGCTTTTGTTCTCCTAACTCGTTAAGAGGCATGTGGCGTTTCTGGTTGAGGTTCAAGTATAGGATTCATCTGGGCGTAGTGGCTGTCGAAGCGCCGGCCTGACTGGACTTTGCTTCACAATCCTCTCAAGGCTGCAGTTATACTTACAGCTAGTGCACCTGCACTTTCTCCTTCCACTTAACTTTCTTTAGATAGAGCATTTCACAGTTTGGGTTTTCATCACCAGTAAGCAGTAATCGTCAAAATAAAGTTTAATTTTCAGTTGTACTCATATCTTTAGCCGGCCCCTCCACCCCACAGTAATCAAAACGTAACTTTCTATAGACGTTTTTAGGAGACGTATAAAAACATGCAGCCTGGAATGTTTTCTGAAAGCAGTCGAAACACGAGCAGAAACATTTTATGGCATGGGAACGGGTGGACAGATCGTAGAAGGTTAGCACCGACACCTTGCCTGCCTTTCATCTGTATCTGTGTAATCCTTTTAGCAGACACAGCTGGGATTAGCGGAGTCGCAACTGTGACACATTCTGCTTCTTTAGGACTTCTAAACACGAGCTACAGACCAAAATGCTCCTGTTCTGCAGCATCAGCCACCAGAATGACTTTACTGACAAAGATAGATAGATTTTAAAAATGACAGTGATGGCCGATAGATTTATGAATTAATCTATGGAGCAAGACATTAATAACTTTGACCAAGAATTAATATGTAAAGAAAAAGGACGACTAGACAATTTTTGTGTGTGTCCTTTAAAAAAAATAAAACTAAAATTGGCATACACTAAAAAACAAAGACAGACAACTTTTTGTTTTACTGTCTGAGGTTAAGTCAGATGAAACGTCTCTTGTTTTAAGTCACTTGTATTTACCAAATTTATTTCTAATTTCTAGATGCAAAAATTATGTTCCAGTTCAGAAGTTAATGCAACTGAACGATGAAGAAATGCATATAAAAGTCTGATTTTTTTACTATTGTGGCATTTAGCAAATGATGAGTAAGTACCCGGATGAATACGAAGGAGCATTCTACGCCATGAAATTATATATTTTTTAAGAGATCTAGACTTCATCCGGGGTATTGCTTGAGAAAGGTGTCTTCTAAAAACAGGAAGTAGGTCTGGGAGTCAGTTTACCAGCACCCCACCTCGCTCTGTGTCCGTTCTCATTTCATTCATAAAACCCTTGAAAATATCCGTCCTCAGATATTTCTCCGTCCGCTTTAGACGCTTCTTCTGCCTTTCTCACCTCGGCCATGTCTCTACAAAAATTACAGAACTGGAAGAGAATTGGTCGCTTATAGCTACAAGGTCGACTCTTTCCAAATCCTTGGCAGTTTATTTGCATCTTTTTTGTTTTTCCCCTCAACGCGTTTCCTATCGGCAACAAAATGTTTGGTGGATCTTTTAACGCGTCATAATATGTTAGAAAGTTTAAGAAGCCCTGTGAGCTCGTGATTGGTATTACCTATGGACTTCTGGTAATCTGTGATAATTAAGGAGGATGTCTGTGATCTTAGCATACAGTTATGAAACAAAAACAACAGATTTACTAGCGGTTACCTTTCGTGAAGACTAACATTTTCTGTTGGACTCGACGTCTATCTTCAGACTATCCTTTACATTTTTCTAGTCTCCGTTTGGGTTTTGAAGTGGAATAAATAGTATGCAAGGTAACGTATGATAGACCCGACAGTCCCGCAGTGGGTTAACATTGTTCAGATACTCCAGGTAACGCAACCGCTGATTGGACGGCTGCCGGCATACCCCCTGGTTAATTAAAAGGGGGCGTCATGTCAGTTATGCATACCTTACTGCCTGTAAGAGTGTTAACCTCCCGAGGCAGCACAGATACACGTCACCCGCTGTGCTTACATCCACTAAACATTCCAGCTTTAGCCTAAAAATGACGACAATGTGGCCGAAACGCTCACTTGCCTTATAATTATGTACAGGGTGTTCATGTTTTGTACAGTATACTCTCGAAGAACAAACCTTCTCCCAACCCTTGAAAATACATTTAACGAGCGGCACCTAGTGTTGCAACATCACCAGTCAAAGGAACCACTTAGCATGTTCCTGTGTTAAACAAACAGCGAACGTGGCGTCCAGGCGGACCCCCCGACACAAGATGTGGGACAGACATGCCTACAAAACATCTGCGAACAATTACAGGCACACTGAGAGAGCCAGGGGCCGGCACTCGGGACGCCCGTTCTGCTCCGGCACGTTGTTGGCACAACCTCTTGTGACGTAATGCTGCGAAGCCTGGAAGCTCCGTCTCAAAGTTGCAGTGCAACCAAGCGCTCGCAGGAACGTCAAACAGTTTCGAGCTCTGTTCCTCCCAACAAGCATGTTCCCCACAGAACAAAAACTGAAGATACGTTCATTCAGTGCTTAAAATTTCACTTGTTTGACATTCAGAGGCTTACAGATTTCAAATTCTGATGAAAAACTCATGCGAGGATTGACATAAACAATTACCCCTCCTTTAAATTGATTTTTCTAAAAAAGGTAGGTAATGTAAAGCAGTCCATTTTAATAAATACAGACCTTCATAAAACATAATTTGCATCAGTGATGATGCATCATATGAAACAGCCGAGTTAAAGCTAAGAAAATGACGGCATTTCTAATGAGGCTAAACTAGCTGAAACCTTCTACCATCCAGTTTGCTTGTTCGGATCAAAACAAGTGTATTTCTTACACCCTTATTGAATTTCACATGTGGAAACAACCAAAAATATCACAATAAATCACATCTGTCATATTTACGGAGGTGATTTATTATATAGTTCCTTCTTCAGGTTCCACTTCAGCCTATTTGTTCGTTCAGTGACATCTCAAGGAAAAACAAAAACGAACTAATTAAATGATAAATTGTCAAATATGCTATTTTTTTAAGCACCAAAAGCTGCTATCACCATCACGAGGAAAAGAAAATAGCAAAGCTCACAGTTTATTCTGGATCAGATCAGACAATTTAGATTTCCATTGTAGACAAAATAAATTAGTCCTGAACAAAGTCTCCCTTTTTAAAGTCTTTGCCGATGTCCTGCATGGTCTAAGCTAAAAATTACAACAAACGTTTCAGTGGATCTCGAATGAAAGCTAAATATTTTACAGCCTGAATTCCTGGCATCTCTGCGCGATGATTCAGAGACATTTAAACACTCGCCACCCTCGTTTCTGTTCTGCAGCTTTGCTCTTTGTTCGGAGAAAAAAAAAAAAACTAAAAGAAGGAAAAAAGCAACAAAACGAAAAGACAATGAAAACAGCATGTGCACATCTCTGGCCTCAAACCTGCGGCGCAGACATCATTAAAGCCCCCGACTCTTTAATAGCTGCACAAGTATTTCGCACAGGTCTTACACCAGGTTTAATCTCTGATTGGCATTAAAAACACGTGCTGGCGGTGATTTATGAAGTGAAAACAAGCGAGGAACGATCCGCTTCTCGTGACAGGGAACCCTTCAGAAAACGTGCGTCGCTGATTGAAGAAAAGCAGGACTGTTGAAGCAGAAAGCAGAAATCCACATAGACCCCCTGCTCTGTTTTATCAGCCCTGATTCTGTTCAGTAGAAAAACACAGATGTCTGAAAGTCTAGCTTGGGGAAGCTCTGAAGGCCTCGTTTAATGTCACTTAAAACCAAGTAATTTTTCAACCGTCATGAAATATTATATCTCTTGTGATCATACGTCGACTTGCAGCTCGTTGAAAGACGCCTCTGTCATGGCCCGAGGGGGTCTGTATCGCTTTAACCGTAACTAAGCAACTTTGAGGAGGGTGGCAGGAACCCTTTTCTCGGCTTTCTTCATGTTTTTTACAAAACTTTTGCTCAACATCTTTAAATATCCATCCACGGACGGCGGCATCAACCGTTAACTTTGCGCCGCCGTGTGACGTCAACATTCTTCTGGGCATGCAGGAAGTTTTGGGTTCTTAAAGCACGCACAAAGAAGTTTGACGGTGTTGCATTTAATTAGTGTAACGAAGAACCACAAAAAAACTACGTTAATTTCACGTTTAATTAGAACGTGATAGCATGCCAACAAACTTGGTAGGTTAGCAAAAAACCAAACGAGTAAAAATGAATGGGATAAACGGAATTTTAGGAGGAAACTGAGTCGGGCGGGTAAAAAAATCAATACTTTCATAAACCACAGAGAACAACAACAACAACAACACACCCTAATAAATCCCACCTTATTTTAAGCATTTGTTCATTTACTATCCTGATCTGTTGATTTTGGTGCCTCCGCCCTCTGTGACTGCCCCTTTAAAAACCACATGGAGACGCCCCTGCCAACAAGGGAAGTCCCGTTTTCTTTCTCCTTTGACTCAAACGAGATTGAAATGAATAATCTCGTCAGTTAACGCTGATTATTATCGCATCACTTGTCCCTGTGGACCATCGGAAGAGCTTTTGACTCCACCATACATCGACCGACGCCTCCTGGCCAGGATGAAACCTCTTCCCCCTGTAAAGAAAGCGATGCCACCACAGCAGGCCTGCAGAGCCAACCTGCAGCAGAGGAGTCTCTCCTGCAGGAGCAGCAGAGGAGTCTCTCCTGCAGGAGCAGCAGAGGAGTGTCTCCTGCAGGAGCAGCAGAGGAGTCTGTCCTGCAGGAGCAGCAGAGGAGTGTCTCCTGCAGGAGCAGCAGAGGAGTGTCTCCTGCAGGAGCAGCAGAGGAGTCTGTCCTGCAGGAGCAGCAGAGGAGTGTCT